>JASKGM010013333.1:0-35175 GCA_034509205.1 Ceratonia siliqua
GCCTTTTGAAATCCCTTACTAACTTGGATGATAAAAGAAATTTGGGTTTTACTTTCAAAATTAATTCCATGGGCCTTGGACCCTTTTGAAAACAAATCAACTAGGCCCTTGAAGCCTTACATTAATTTTATTGGTCCCTTGAACCCCCCTTTTGAAAATAATACTATTGGGCCTTAAACCCATTTTGAAAATGTTGGGCCTTGGAATCACTTATTTTAATAGTTAGTTGGGGCCTTTGGAGCCCTTATGTTAGTCCAAGGCCAACATAGCTACTAGGGACCCCAGCCAATATTTGTGCAGCCTTAAAATTGACACATCCACATGCAACAACTGTAAAAAAAAAAAATCACAAATTCTGATCCCATGAACAAAGGGATACATTTGGTTTCTACTAGTGCTAACCAAGTGAAATGACCCAACGTAAATCTACTACCATATAAGTATCCAAATGCCTGTAGTCTAGATATTACAATAGCAGGATTGTTTCAAATCAATTTTAAATAAAGGGTTTGAACATAAACCTCCATTCGAGCAACCAGGTAACAACAACTAAACTAGCCACACAACTAAAACCCTATGGATCCCAGACAATTATAGATCAAACAAATTGAACCAAACCCAAATACCAATTTTTAGGGCATCAGATTACTCAAACAAGACGGGTAAACCAATATCAATTCTGAGTTGAGTTTTCGAGCCATTTAAAACTGAAACTTCAATGTAAGTCTATTTTAGTACCTACACAGTGAACCCCCCCGCCCCCAAATCAAATTGAATAAAAAGGAAATTCAAACCTGAATTAAACCACTAAATTCTAACACTTAAGATGGAACTGTATATCAAGCTATGGGCTGGGGTGTCATTGTTTTCAGAATAAGAAGCGTGGCTGGGAACAAGGTTCCTCCCATTAGCGTAGAATTTGACTCAAACGTTTAACACAAAGCCTTAACCATTCTGAAACCCAGAAATCAAACTCATGAAGCAATCACATTCTAAATCAGAAACTGGCATCAATTCTACATTGTTAGACCTGCAGCTATCATCAACTTTCAAGTTATCAAATCAATACCATAAGCCATAATTAATTTGGAATTAATTTCTTTACATAGACAAATTTCCAAACAGCATTACAATGGCAGAAACAAATTTACAGAAACAAAACTACCAAAACCACAATGCTAGACCGTGGAATCCGGCATGAATTCCCGTAAATCCACATTTTACAAACCCTCTATCTTGTAATGCAGAGATTGAAGTATCAACCATATACCAGAAACTGAAATAGACAACATACCTTTCAGCTGATTTGAAAATCTCTTCAATTCGTGACCTCCTCACCTCGGATTCTCCTTAATTTCTGGTTCTTTTCCTCTCTGATCCTTTTTCCTTCTGATTTCCGAAAAACTCCCTAGTTTCAGCTTCATCACCCTCTCTTCTCCTTCTTCTCTTTCTTCGAGCTCCTCCTCCTTCCTCTCTCAGTCCTCAATTCTTCTTATAGACTAATGAGGGAA
Organism: Ceratonia siliqua; assembly: GCA_034509205.1. Lineage (NCBI taxonomy): Eukaryota > Viridiplantae > Streptophyta > Magnoliopsida > Fabales > Fabaceae > Ceratonia > Ceratonia siliqua. The sequence goes on from JASKGM010013333.1 coordinate 1,512, forward strand.
GCAAATCCCATATTCCCCGCAAAAATCCCAGACAGAGCAGGAACTATGGAACCAACGGGGGTCAAAAAGAAACCCAAGTATTTTTTACCAAAATAAGGGAGACAGCGAACGCCTAAATCAAAAGCAACGAGGGAGGAAATAGAACCAAAGATAGGTGAAGAGAAACGAAGACAGAAAAGCGCAGAAAGATGGGGGTGCAGAGTACGGGGAGAGGCGCAGAGGCGTGGGTTCAGAGGGTGAAGGGGCAAAGGAATTCAGAAGTGCAGAGAGAACAGGCATGGGGGACCAACGTGGGAAGAGATACAGGGAGAGCAGAAGAGAATTGGGGGAAATGAAAAAAGAAGATGGCCGGGTTATTGGACCAGGTAGGGGAAATGGGTATGGGCTGAGTAGTTTTTGGACTGGGCTAAGGGAATGGACCTAGGCTTTTAGTTCAATTGGGCTAGAAATGGGTTCCATTTTTTTTTTGGGCTCTCTCCTTTTTGTTCAATGACCCTCTTTTTTTTTTATTTCTTTTCTTTTCTCTCTCTTTCTTTTTTTGTTGTTGCTAATAACAATTTTTTTCTTTTTTTATTAATTTTTCTTCAATATATTTTTTTTTATTCTTCTTTTTATTGTGTCTGAATAAAATTTAGTGTTTATACTGCTAATTTAATTTTTCATGAAAGAATTAAATATGTTGAGATAACTGTCACTTTATAAGAATCCAATCTCAAGAGATTGCCTTGCAAAAAATTTGGACAGGTGCTCAAATAAAATACTTGTTCACCAAATGGTTAAGTAGAGACCGTTTTATATCGTTATTAAGTAGTGGGATATTGTAGATCTACATGCTCGAACTTGAATGAGAATATTGCAATGGTCAACGGAGATTTGATAATTTCCCTTCATATTTGTTGGTGAAATATCTTACTGAGTCCCGTTTGTCATAGCCACTAAAGAACCTATTGCCTTTGTTTCAGCTTGTAGACTCGGCAGAACCGCAGAAATTGCCTTTTCTTACAGTGGACGCCAGCTGTCTTATCAGAAGCTGATCCAGCAAGATTTGCTCCAATCAACAGAGATTTCTTCCTTCTTATGCAGACACGTCATGATCTTCTTACTAGCGTATATAGGATTTCCTCCTGGTGCAATCTCTTTTTCTTCTTTATTTTATTTATTTCCTCTACACAGTATCATGGGTCAAGTTTTCATACTATTGACTCTGTATATGAGAACTCTTGTACTCGTTTCAAACTGGATAGAAAGTGCAGCACATTTACAAATCGTTCTCCTTCGCCCTTTTCCTTTCCTCTATTTTACAGAGACAAAACAGAGCATCTCCATCTCATATTTTACAATTCTCAAGACTCAATAGCAAAGTCGGTAGTTAATTACCAGTATATAAGTTGGTATGTAACCCTGTAAACGTTTTTTCACTATTTACTCGAGTAATTAAAAAAATTGGATTAATCTCCAAGTAATTTATAACCAAATATTGACAAAAAAAAATATAAAACCTCTTCGCTGATAACCACATCTAATAAGTCTACGAACAATAATTTTGAAAATAATAGCCCGTTTTGTAATTATGTCCTTCTATATGCTTGCTTCTTGAGATACACACTTGTTAATATTTTTTTAAATATTAATATTAATCTTTCTTTAAAACTTATTAATATATTTTTTTAATTTTTTTAAATGTATATAATATTTATTTTGGAGGAGAAAAGAACCGATCCAAATTCGCTTCCTTCGATGGGTCTTCAACAGCTCCACACCTTATGAAGAAATCACAAAATTTAATCACCATTTACGTATATTCACAGAATATAGAATGAACAATCCAAATGAAAATAAATCCTTAAACAGGGCATGTATATGGTTATTTAATTAAACACATACCTCATCCATCCCCACATTAACTGCCTTCTCCTTCACTACCCTAATATTTGTCTGCTTCAGCAAACAGAACTTTGTTGAATCTTGTGTCAATGAGAAGCTTCAGGGCTCACTTTTGAGGTTGCCATAGATGAAGAACTTGGTTATTGAAAAGGAGCTCAATTGGCCTATTTATTTGAACAAAATCTCTTTATTTGATAATTTTCCTTGCCACAAATAAAAACTCGGTACACTAGACTAAATGTATAAATAAAACTAAGTAATTAAATTATAATAAATGATAAATATAATATAATAAGTAAAATAAAAAATATAATAAGATAATAAGTAAAACATAAACAAATAATAAAAATAATAATCAAATATAAAAACTATAATCAACTAATCAAAAATAAAATACAACAATATAATATAGTAATATATTATTTTGATGATTAATTTTTTTTTAAAAAAAAGCTTGGGGTATTGTTACAAAATTATATAAGATATTTAAGAATATTATAACTGAATCCAATACAAGAAATAATATTCGTAAGAATATTATAAATTAATTTTAGAATATTTTAAACGAATGAAACAATTTTAATAATATTTATGAAAATCACATTTTCAAGAATAAAAAGTTTGTCCACTTGCCACAGAAACTCTAGGTAATTTCTCGAACTTTGACCTAAATTTTTTTTCCGTATTTGCTTTTCTGTTTATAATTGTGCAATTGTGTTTCAATTTCATTTGTTTCTTTAAATTCTTTCACTATAAAATTAATTATTATTTTTCTCTTTTTTAATTAGTTAAATTGAATTTATTATATATATATATATATATATATTATGTTTCAATTATTTCTTTATTTATATCCTAATTTATCTTATGTTTTATTTTTACCCCTTAATTATCTTTTTAATTAAATTGACAAAAGAGAGAAATAATGTAATTAAAGTATATAAAATTTCTTGTTAGATTTATAACTTTAATAAAGATTATAAGTATTGATGGTAACTTTCAATTTCTCTTTTCTAAACTAAAAAGTCCAAAATTTTGTATTAAATAAATGATTGTATTGAAAGTATTGATATAATCTTTATCAAATTTATGATTAAAAACTTTTAGAAATTATTGTCATGAAGCTAAGAGATTTGTTTTTCATAGGATTAGCTTCTTTCTATTTATCTTTTATCTTTTTTTCTCAATTATGAATCTAAAAATTTAATTTTTATTAAATTTATAATTTTATTGTAAATTAAAGGTATTTATCATGCATGATATTATCTTCTATTAAAATTTTAATTGTTGACTCATATTTAAATTAGTAAATATTTTTATTTAATAATTTTAATATTATTCTATACATCTCACGAGTTTACATCTTGTAATAATAAACTTTGAAGTTTTGATAATCACTTTTCAAATTTTACAAGTAAACTCCAACCTTAAAAAAATATCTGACAACAAATGATTAATTTTAAAGATTTGGTTTCTATTTATGATATATTCATTGAAAAAATTAATCCATGAGTTAGTGGTTGTAAAAAATTTAAATTAAAGAGCATCTAAATATTCTAAAAATTTATATATATAAGCAATAATTGATATATTTTTTAAAATTGAAGCTGGTCAATTTTGAAACTAAAATTTGAAGATGATATACAGTTTCTCCTTAAATCCATCAATTAACTATCGTCGTTTACATTGATAGTTGAATGTTTAAATTTATGTAAAATAAAGTGAGCAGGTTTTGGGCTTTACTTTTCTTTTAGAAGTTTGATGGGTGATCAAATCTGTCTCTCTTATCTTCACCCCTCGATATTACAAAAATAATTTTTATTTGCATTAAATTTTTAATTATATTTAATATCTATCACAAAATGTATAACGTTATGATAAAAAATTTAAAATACCTTAAATTTTATAAATTATAATTATTATTTACATGTTTTTATATTTTAAAAATATTATATTATTTTTTTATTTTTAACATTATAAAAAATATTTTTCTCTATATATGTAACTTAACAATCATTCATATTTTATATGATTGAGTATTTTATTTTTTGCAAAAAATTTTTTTTTAATTAATGTAATTGCACAAGCAAAATGACTTTTAATTCTATTTAAAAGGAATTAGTGAGGTGCAATTGACTAACATAATGATAGAAATTTATCTTATGCAAGGACAACTTCTAATTTTTTTATGGGGGCAATTTTTGTCACATTTATTATTTACAAAAAATAAATTTTTGTGAGGCCAATTGCTCACACACTCCAATATAAATCTGTCATTAGTAACCGTACATTCACTTTTAAACAACCAATAAACATAAATAATGTCAAAAAGTGACATGATTGAATCTATTTCTCGCCAATAACACCAATGCCTTGCTACCAATTGTCATCTTTTGCCACTTTTTCTTGTAATCCAAACCAAAACAATTCCATAAAATGTTACTTCATTATTATTTTTTATATAAACGGTAACATAAACATTTGAACCCAAGACTTCTAAATTACCAAACCCCTCACCAATAAATCAACTTAATAGCATTATCTTTATTTTTGTATATTAAAGATAAAATTAAATATACTAAAAGGCATGTTAATAGGTATCAAGCTGCTAGTATGAGTTATGTCTACGGATCATAGCTGATAAAGGTGATCTAATTTTTACTATACTTCATAGAATTCATATTGATAAATATTTCATGAGAAATTTCCATGACAATCTGATGATCTCTGAAGAGTTGTGTTGAGTAGTTACTAAATTTGCATTCGTGCATAGAAGCCATGATTAAGGAATGAGAACCAGAGTAATTTTAAATTCACGTAAAATTAACAAGTTAGGTAAGTTCAATTACAAGCTCAATTATTTTAAGAGATTATTTGAGAGAGTTGAGGAAAAAAAAAAGTAAAATGGTCATTAATGAAATAGAGTGAAAAAATAACTCCTCTAATGTTAGAATATTTACAATGATAATCAATGGAGTAGAGTAATTTTTTTTAATTACTTGTATATTAATCTTTTAATGTGTATTAAGGATAAAACAACAATTACTTGAATAATGATAACTTTAACCATCCCAAACCCTTCAATTTAGAGGGACTTAAAAACTAAAGTGTGGAGTGTGTTGAGAGGGATTAAGAACCCATCCTAACCCACCCTACTTCATCAATAAAAACACATCCCAACAGTAGTTAGTCTTTTTTCCATCTCACTCCATCGTTTCCTACTCCACTCTTTACTCCATCAAAGGGCTAAGAACTAATTGAGATTTCAACTTGACAATGCATGCTGACCCTATACACTCCAAACAATTTTTCATGCCTTGTACCCTTTCTACTTCAGAAGTTTAAGCCCTGTTTGGAATCGTTTTCAAAAACAGTTTTTTTGTTTTTTTGTTCTGTGAGAACAAAAAAATTCGTTTGGGCAACTGTTTTCGTCAGTTGTTTTTAAAAATTGTTTTTCAAAAACAGTAACTAGAAAACAAAAAAACAAAAATAATTTTTTTGTGTTTTGACTTGTTTTTGTCACCTGTTTTCTAAAAAACACGAAAAAATACTGATGAAAAATATTTTTATCCAAACAAGTTTTTTGTTTTTTTGTTCTCTAAAACTATTTTTTAGAGTTGTTTTCAAAAACTATTTTTAAAAACAATAAAACAAAAACCGTTCCAAACAACACCTTAGTTTCTCCCGTACAGTCACTCAATTATTAAATTTAGTTCATGTATCATGCGAGATCCTTGAAAACGATTGACATTGTGAATGACACAAAAAATGCAAAGTACGGATCAATTTTCACTGGCTACAGAAGTAATAAACATAACATGGAAAATTTTCTACCTCAAACAATTGGAAAGTTTCAAACTAATTTCCCTTTTCTGAGTTGGCCGAACATTACTTGTGAACAGGCAAGTGACATTGTACCGGATCCTGTGGAATAATTGCCATTGTTCTCCATCATACAAATAGTTTTCTTAGTTTACAAGGCCTAACTAAGCTGATAATCAGCAGTTCCCATTAAAATATTAATTCTGTATATTTTTTTAATAAAGGAATGATATGATCCATCTCTTCTTTCATTTCAGAAATTGTCATTGTGGGGATCAGTTGTTCAGAATTAAGGATATCAATTACACCCTAATGAACTTTCTACATCCTGTTTAGAGAGAGAGAGAGAGAGAGAGACCGGAGAAGGAATTGTGGGTATTTGATACAAGCAAGAAAATGCAAGAATTTCAGTCTGTGGAGCATAAATATTTAAGTCAAAGGTGTTAAAGGACTGTACAATCAGCTGTGCTACAGTGGTCTTATCCACCTCCTGCAACCAACATAACACATTAAGAAATAAGCTAGTGCGCATAAAAGATGAGGTGCAGTAAGGACAAGCGAATTATTCCTTAAATTGCAAGCTAACTTCTGAATTAAAATCTCATGCGCATTTTACAAGGTTTTTCCTATCAATTGATATTAGGACAAAGAAACGATAAACACAACCCTATCCCACAAGATAAAAGGGGGAAAGAAAAGAGGGAAAAAACTTCTATAAAAATTTCCTCCGACCAAATGCACCAAACCCCTACAAATAAAGCACACCTCCACAAGTCTAACCTTCATAATTGTTTCTATTATTACAATCATTATCATCTGATTTGACAAATAAAATAATGTTGTTTGAGAAGTTAGCTTTATTATTTATTTTATTACGTAATGATATAATGATTATTTGGAAATTAAGATTTGTAATTTGGGAACTAGGAAAATTTAGGATTTCATTTGAGATTTAAATAAAGGCTTTTGGGCTTAAGGTAGCACATATCTTTGTTTCTTCAATATGGACCTAGGTTTATGTTACTCCATATTTTAGTTTCTTGTTTTCATTAAAATTTTCTACTTCGGTATGGGACTAACCGATATCTTAGTTTCCTATTTTTATTAGTGTTTCTTAGTCAGTTGCTTCTAAATAGGCTTTCAGTCAGTTATTACGTACCTTTCTTATTGATATTGATAAACTAGAATTTTAAGTGTGTTTTAGAATTGACTAATGATACTTATATATCATTTTTTCTTACACCATCATTACACCTCCTTTCATATCTATTATTTTTTTTATTATCTATCACCTACTATCATCTATTATCATTATTATTTTATAATATGTCAAAGGTTAAAAGTGATGTATAAGAAATGTGTAAAAAAAAATAGTGTATGAGTATCATTACCTTTTAAAATTTTCTAGTGTTCATGTTTTGGTCCTGCATCATAGTCATTCTTTAAATTGGTCAGAATCCTAATTTTAAACTAATTATAGCAATAAATTTTAAAATATATCAATCTTCTTCGTGCAAGGTGGTCAAGAAGTTTGGGAATTTATGCATATATTCATAAACACTTCTATGCATCCATTAGTAATTAGTCCTTCTTTCCTCCACCATCCTCTCAAAAATTCTTAGTCCCTATTGGATAATCCACACCCTTACTCTCTAACTTTCTGCTTAATTTCCATAGAACACTCGCGCATATGGTTGCATTCTCACCTACTCAAAGGACTTTTCTGGTCATTCATAGTAGTTGTCTTGAATTGTTTGCATATGTCAATTTCTAATAATGATTTTACAAGTACAATCACCCTAAAGGACCATCTTGATCACTGTCATTCTCAATCCATCACTGCATACAACTTTGTAGCACTTCATGCATGCATTTGCAACATCTACACCCTGTTTAAACTAAGGCTATTTGTGAGGAATTTTGCATTTATAAATTCCCCGCATCTGCCTTTTTCAAGAAATGGCATTGTCCATGACTTCTCAGCAGTGATACATGATTCTGTGCAAGAGCAAAATGACATTCATAGGAGTCTTAAGAAAAGATTGCATTCAATGGTAACTAATCATTTAATCCAAAATCCACAGGATTAAAAAAAAAAAAAAGGAGACCGTGTAATCAATTCCATGTTTGTACAATTTGAACTAACTGTCATCATAAAATGCAATAACAGAGGAATCAGTTTATATTATATTTGACAGGATCCTCATGTGAGAGGCTACTAATAAGGGAGATAACAAAAGAGATAAGACAATTCCATACCTTGATGATTGTGTCCTTTGGCAAACTGAATTGATCAAGCACATAACATCCAATTTGATTCCAGTCAACTGCATCTGACTCTTTATCACACTATCTAACCAAACCTGAGATGCATCACGGTTGAAAAACCTCAGAACCCAAAAATATAAAACGTTTCCTGCCTGTTTACCTAAACTTGTATTTGGAGAGAAAATAACAAAAGCAGATTTAGAATCCAGATGACTTCACCAAATTTCCCAATCTTCTCTAAGCTGAGCCAGTGATATACTAAAGTTTGTGCCATATTACATTGTGATAAACCACTTTCATCAACTCATTTGATGAAGTAGACTTTAGGCGAAGCTCGAGGAACTATATACCAAAGGTTGAGTACAGTTAATGACAAATGAAGCTTCCTTGTAGTCCACACTATCTACAGCAATTGGACATGCCACCACACACTGTTGAATTGATTTCAACCCACTATCCTCAACATGCTTGTTGGACTCAGGTGAGTGGTCAATATTATCTGAATGATTAAAATAGCTAACATTGCTGTTCACCACAACACCAGATCTTCTCTACTCACATGAGAAGTTGTTGGTCTATTTATCACCTGTGTCTTATCATTTGTTATAGGCAACTTCAAAGACTTTGACAAGCTACCTCTACGTTCAGCAAGGGAAGTGAAAGGTTTTTTCAATGGTGAAGAGGCTGACTGAAAGCAAGGTTCTGATGTCAACTTAACACCATAAATTTCTGCACTGTTAGATACTGGTTGAGAAGTACAATTGGATGAAAGAAGGGACAAGTTAGAAAAGTTCAACAAAGAAGAAGATACTGTAATAGCCGCTGAAGATGCAAAAGGGGAATCCAGGGACGATTCTGATAAATACTTTGAATTAATGCTTGAATCAGATGAAATGGAATCTGGAGATAGATAAGAGGGTGAAGATGATGAAGATGATGACCGTGATGAGGATGGAAATGAATTTACTGATGAAAGAACACAAAAGGATAACTTAGGCACTGAGACAAATTCCTTCATATTGGCAGAGGCAAATTTCTGCCTTAACACACTCCAACTGCTCTCTCTAGCAGGAAGATGGGTTTCATGTTCATCCTCTGATGATGCAAATGGAGGCACAAAACCCCCCATGACTGCTTTCTGGAAAACTTCAAAATCAACGTTGTATAAGTCAACTTTCCTCTCACCAGAACAAATCTTAACACTTGATTTGCTATTTTCTATTCTATGGCTAGACTTGTCCATCAAAGGCAAAAATTCTGAAAAAGCATCCCAGAAGTAAGCTGGTTCTTCACCTTCCTTGATCATTATAATTGGACCTTGCACTCTCTCATAGCGAACAATCTGACCCACAGCCCCTCTGGCATCCCTTTCCATGATGGCCACACAATTCTTACCTATCCAAACATATATGGAAGAAGGTATATGTACTATAAATGCACCCCTGGAGTCCAGAACAAACGGAGAAGGATTAATTAACATTTTAGGGACAAGATGCAAAGGATCGTATGGTGAGTGTGGAGCAATCCTATACATTCTCAGCAAAGAGTTTGGGCTAAGCGGGAATGCATGGACCCTTTTTTGGCATTGTAACAATTGGCAAGCAAAGCCCATATTTGGATCAGCAATACCTCTTGCTGCCTTGACATACTGAAAAGCATCATCAAAACTCTGCCCTTCCCTCCAGGTAAGGTATGCAATCACTAGAGATGTGGACCGTGACACCCCTTGGCAACAGTGCACAAACACCCTTCCTCCTAGCTCCCTAACATCTTCAAAATAGTCAAAGACATCATACAGAATACTTGTAATATCCTCCGATGGACTATCCTGCAGCCACAATGTTTTATATAGAAAATCGGCTTTGAAGTACTCAGGACAAACAAAACCCACACAGTTCAGAATATGGGTAATCCTATTCTGTTTCAATATATCCCTATCTCTAGCAACCGCATCCCCACCAAGATATATATGTTCGGCAACTTTTGAGCATTCTTTATCAAAGAAAGCAATCTTATCTCTCTTCACAAGACCACCATTTTTATCAGGGTTTCGCTGAATGGATGACAAATCAAGCTTCAACCTCTCCCCGTTTCCTCTTCCGCTAGGGGTTGGGGGTTGTGGCCACTCACCAATATCATCCGAACTCGCCTTCGGCCACTCATCCAAGATCCTCCTGGCAATCGAAAGTGGCTGCAACGGCGGTAAACACGACCTAGCCTTACAATTCTGCTGCGGTCGAAGGGTTAATGGGACGGGAGGATACATCCGATTCTGCCCGTTGATATTACCAATATTGCCATCTGGATCTGCAAAATCCTTCTCCTCGCTGTCCCGGATGAGGCTGGTGGAACGGGAAGACGACCATGAAGCCGAACGCCAGAACGTTTTCGGGGAGCCAGAAAGCTGACCTGGAGCTCGAGCATCGTCCTTACCCAACATGCCCACCTCTAAATCCCTAGTTTCCAAAATTTCCAAAACCCAGAAATCGAAGTGCCCTAGCTTTTTTTCACTATGCACCGGAACCAAACATTGGGATTAACCGGAATTTGAAAAATAGAACCCATATCAGATCAAGCAAGAACCGTCTACTGTGACAAACCAAGAAAGGAAATGTGCAGGGAGCAATATTTTCATCCCAGCACCGAAGGAAAATGACCCCAAATGCTTGGGAAAATGGGTCACAAAGAATTTACCGAGAAAAACCTCGTTTGAATATTAAACTGAAAAATTCAAGACGAAGAAAAGGAAGAAAATAATACATTGACGAGGAAATTCGCAGTTCTATGCAGACATAGAGAGATTTGCAACTTACGGGGAGATATGGGAAGAGGAAAGCAGAGGAGGAGTTTGAGAGCAAGGGCAATTGCAATTTAAAAAGCAAGAAGGCAAATAAGCAGGAAAGTGGTTAAAAGGAAGGAAGGGCTTATTGACTAGAGTAGGAGAGAGTCCTAATCGACGGTTGTTTTTTTTTTAATTTTTTTTTTCGTTTCCTATTATTTGACTCAACAGAAATGGAGTAATATGTTCTTCTAGAGATGTCCCGTACATAATAATATATGTCCTGTTTTGATTTGGTTTTTAAAAATAAATTTTTTATTTTTTTTATTATGTGAAAATAAAAAAATTTGGTTACGTGACTATTTTCATTAATTATTTTTAAAAATTATTTTTTAAAAATAGTAATTAAAAAAAATAATTTTTTTATATTTTGACTTATTTTTTTATCTATTTTTTAAAAATATATAAAAAATAACTAATAAAAATTTTTTTACCTAAATAAATTTTTTGTTTTTTTGTTTTATAAAATTAGTTTTTAGAATTATTTTTAAAAATTATTTTTATAAACAATAAAATAAAAATCGTTTCAAACAACCTATAAGTACCGGTCATTTTTATCTCTGAGTTAAGGTAAAAAATTATCAAATTTAGGATAAATTTGGATATAAGTATCTTTTTGAAAAATTTTAGAGCCGTGAATGCATAGAGGCATGAAAGTACGGGAATTGGCTTAAAAGTTTTTCAATATTTTGGGTCATGAAAATATGGCTGAACCCATTCTTCAGAATTAGGAGTTTAGTTGGGCCAGCCAATTCTTTATTTTTTAAAATCTAGTATTTTTATTCATATTATAATTTTTTATTTATAATTTGAATTTATATCAACAAATAAAGTTGTAAGAGAATTCAAGATTATACTTGTGCAAGTAAATTTATTATTATTTTTTAACTAAATAGCATGAGCATCCAAAGTTCAAGTATAAAGTTATTCAACTGAGTCCTAATATCTCCATATCGTACATAAGAAATCTTCATAAACTTCATAGAAATATTTTTGGTTACACACAAAAACAAAATATTATTTTAAATATAAATTGATAAATTAATAGTAAAAAAATGTCATATGATATTGTAAAAAATCAATCATAGGTAATTATGATTTGTTTATTCCTACTCAAAGGCTTACTACAAATGGCTGTAAAACTCTGCCTCGAACCGGTTTAGATACTTCTAATTTAATCTGAAAATCTTCATAATGGTATTTTAACTCCTTCCCAAATTATGCAATAGAACTTAAAGATCTTTTTGTTCAACAAGGTCTCACATTAGAAATAGGATCAAATGAAGATGAACGTAATTTATAGAATAACTTTCAAGGTCACCAAAATCGATTGGTGACGAGATTTTGGTCCCGCACCTAAGTCAAAGGAAAAGTTCGATCTGTCAGGTTGAATTTGGTGATCTGCATAGTATGGAAGAGTTAGTCTCTAACTCTTATGGTCAAGTCAATACTCAATATTCAATATTATAGTAAGGGCTCTGATGGTCAAGTCAATACTCAATATTATAGTGAGAGGAATCATATTAGTAGGTTGGTTAACATAATGTCATAACCTCGGAACATCATAACAGGGCCCTTATACAGAGCTCCACTTAAGATGGCACGAATTCTTATAGGTTGGCATGATTGGCAGAGGCAATTATGTAGGCCATTACTTGGGTTGAGATGGTTCTTCTTGAGTTGATCTAGTTGGCAGGGACCTTCATGGGCTTATCTTGTGATTTTTGGTCAGCCAAGTTAGTCAGATTGGGCTTTGGAGTTGAGTGAACCTAGTCCATAATATGTAATATCACTGGTTCCCCAAGTTCATCGAGCAGAGCTTTGATGAGCTTTCAGAGTTGTCTTTGTTGGTAGACTTGGTTCATTTCACGTTACTCTTTGTAATTGAGTAGTTATTTAGTATCTCTTATCTCAAGTAAATGTGTTTCTTTTATTTTCTTCGTAGTCCCACTGAGTTCTGTCATTTGTGATGGTTGTGCGCCGGAGCCCTAAGCCTTTCGCATTAGTATGCGTCTATACATTTTCGTGGTCTATTAGGTTCTTTCTCTGGCAGTTTGGCTTATTAGTTTCTTTGAACTGCTGAGTGCAACATAGTCTTTTTCGCCTTATTCAAAATTTTAAAATGTTAAATTATATTGGTAAATGCATAGTCATAATCCTTCATCTCCCTTCATTTTTCCCAAACTCTCGCAAAACAGGGGTTTCTCGTTTCCTATCGAAAATCGCGTGTTTCTTTCTTTCTTCTCTTCGAGTTTGCTTTCTGCCAATTCTTGTGAGTTTTCACTATATATCCCTCAATTTGATGTTTTCTATTGAATGAATTTCCTAGAACATCATGTCTTCTTCTGGTCAACCATTAGTTGTTCGTGAAGAGCTATCAAACAGTCATTTGCTCAAAGATATGGTATGTCCTCATCTGAGAGGAATTTACTAGTGAACTTGGAGTCAATAGCATGTCAATCTTCCAATAGTGATGCCTCGAGAGGTAATAAACATTGATTAGATTAAGCATACCGTTCTTGGGGATAGGTTTACATTGACTACTGATAAGGCACAATATCTCAATGTTAATTATGTAGCTAGTTCTAGTTATGATGTATGAACTTCAACTGGTCCTAATTTCTTAAGGATATGAGCATAATATTGTGCATGCTAAAGTTCCTCCTCTTATTACGAATTTTGAAATCGAGTTTCTTTATGCCTTTGAACTAAGTCCTTCTCGACTTACTCCCAATGGTTGAATTACACTTTATGCTTTTCAAGCCCTATGCCATGAATAGAATTTGATGCCCAATGATAGAGTTGGCATGTTTATCTTAGTGGTTATGCTAAAAGGAAGTTGTTGGATGACCTTCATTTTAGGATCAAGAATTAGGGCCCATTATTTGCGAAGATTAGAGCTATAAGTGATTAACCTTATTCTTGGACAAATGAAGATGGTACACTAATGTTACCATAAACTATATAGGATTACTAGGTTAAACTCAGTTTAGCGACAATTGGTACCTCAGAACAAGTTTTACAGCAAGCCTCTCAACCTCAGCTTCTAGGTGATGGCAAGAGTAAGAGTCAATGCTTCGCCAAGTCCTCACAAGGTGAGAACCTCTGCTCATCTGACAACTCTTGTCAACTCGCTCTAATACTAATTGTAGGATCTAGTTGTTTATCCTAAGTGTGTATTATACAAGCATCAGTTTAAAATTTTTTAAAACATTCAAACTTGCAAACAGGCAGAAACAAAACACATAGACAAATAACTCACGGTTAGTATGAGAAGTAAAATAAACAAGAGTTTTACATACTACTTGAAGTCACTTTAACCATGTAATATACTTCCCAACCAAGTACCTTGACCACCTATTCTTTGGGAAGTACCAATCCACGAAGCCTATGGTGAATAGGCTTAGTGATTGGAATAAAAATAAAATGTAAAAGAAAAATAATTAATAGCTTTCAAAGTAAATTAGAAAATCTTCACTTTCCCTTCAAATATAGCGTGTAGAAATCTATGAAGGGACTCAAAGCAAAACTCACTTTTGCTCTTAGTGTTTTTCTCTCAAAATTTCGGCCATAAGAGCTCTCTCTTCTCTCAATCGAATTAGTCAGCTAGAAGAGAGAGATGTTGCATATATATAGTATGCTAACCCTAAGTCATTTAAGAGCATTTGAGTGTAATTTAAAAAACTCAATCCCTAACAATTAGGGATTCACAAGCCTACTAATAGAGAATATTAGATAATAAAATTATCTAATGATTTATCAATTTATAATCATATCATTAACTTTGATAATAACATATTAAATAAAACATGTGGGGCTTTCAATTGGTCATGCTTTGAATATAAAATTCAAATAGATAATTTGATTTAATTAAATCCTTTTGACTTAGTTAGTTTCCTAATAAATGTAAGTTACCTAAGAAATTAAAACTTAGTGAATGTAGTTTTTAATGCTTTATTCACTAGGATAATTAGGAGGAAATCAATTCCCCTTCTTTTGGGCGTGCTCCTCTCCATCACATGGGGAGGAGGTTGCCTTGCAAGTTTGCATAATTCAAACTTTGCAACAATATTAGGATAATAATTAATTAAATTAATTTTATCCTAAAAATAATATAGCTAAAAGTTCTAAATGATGATTTAGTTTAATTTTAATCAACTTCTTTAAATTAATTAATTTAAATAATTTAAATATTAATTTAAAGTATTCTAATGAAAATAATTACTTAAGATAAAGGTTATCTAAATGCAGACAATACTTGTCCTAATTCAAACAAGTCTTTGTCTTAAAATTCTCTTGTTTAATTTAGACAACTAATATACGAATTATTTTTTTGTCTCTTTATTGACAAAATGTTTCTCACATTTTCAAGCATGCTTGGGACAATATTTATCCTAAAATAATTATTTGTCTAATTAAGACAATTCTTGTCTTAATTAAGACATTAGCTGAAATACTATTAACTAATTTTATCTTAATTTTATTCAAACTTAATGTAGATTGAATTCTATAAAGTTAGGTGGGAATCCATTTGGACATAGTAATTTCAAGTTCTAATAAACTTGAGATTATTTTAATCTCATTAAATTGGAGCTTATTTTAATCTGATTAAGATTATCCTAGTTTATTAATCATGAAATCATTTCACTAAAGACTCATGATTGCACTCTTGATAATTCCTAAAATTACAAAAAGTCAAAATTGAACATGGATTTGTCAAATTTGCAAACCTAGTGTTTGTGAACATTTGTAGCCATCCATTGATACAAGGTAAAATTATCGTTTTACCCTTATGTTAACTTTGTCCCCTAGTATCAGATTTCATCCTAATAAGTGATCAGATAGCTTTTTAGATATTTTCTAAAATTATTTAGAAATGATGAGTAGTTAATTCATCATTTCATTAGGCCTAGATATGTCACTTATCTTCCTGAAATCACCAAAAGTGATATAATGCTACAAACTTTATTTCTTTGATTTATGTTCCTGGATGTCTACTCCCACTATTATCCTAACATATGGAGTTTTGACTAATATCACACAATGGCTAGCCCATAGTATATCAAAGATCACAATGATCATGAACACGAGTCCACAATCCATCAGGATTTTGGTCCTGCCACTAGTAGATGCAATGTGTGTGTGAGTTCAAATTCAAAGTAATGGTATTAACTTAAACTTTATATCTCACTTGATTCTAATTCATTTAATAGTATTATTACATGAAGTCTACTACTTCAACGATTTGAGATTCATCATTCCCTTGGAAAAGAATCTCATTATTTCTATAGAGGTAATCCGGACACTACAATCTTAATTAAATGGAGTGACCATCTATATTCAATGACTGTGAATAATGTTTTAGATTCATCCAAGAATATATATCTCATTTTGCATAACCCTTATGCAAATGTATCTTGGTTTATTAGAATCTTAGAACCTTAATAGTTAGAAAATAAAGCTTACATAAATAAACTCTTTATTTATTAATATTAAAATGTATTTACATTAAATTGGGGAATATAACTTGCTTTCCAGGGCAACCTATTCCCAACAAATTGATCCTCAGGCATGTAACCCAGACACTAAGAAAGCTATAGCCAAATTATCAAAACCAATTAAGCGGTTAAATTGCTGAGTAAGTTATCTTACGGTGTTTCTTGTATTCCAAGTTTTTTATTTTGTGTTCTTCCTTTCTGTTCGTATTCTTGCATTCTCTGCAAAAATGGATTTTCTAGGGTAGCAAATGACAAGTCCTACTAAAGAAAAGGTGTTGCAAGAATTGAAAGAGAAGTAGTTCAGAGGGAAATGTCCTGTTGCAAGTGAAAGTGTTTGGGCGATAGACTTTTCACCTAAAAAAGAAATGACAATTCAAAAAGTTTAAAGCAAAAGTGGACACTGAAAATAAAGAGTTCTTCGGCTTCTCCTTTTGTGAAGGGAAGAGATGACCTCATGAGTCAAAATATTGTAGTTTCAAGTTCTATAGAGATGATCCTGTTTCCACTATATCTTTCGAGGAGGGAGAAGAAGAAGAAATATCTAATGAGGAAAAGAGCTTGTGTTATCTTATGCATAGGAAGTAATCATAGTCTTTGAGTAAGGTTGAATAGCAAATATAGGGGTGTTCTCTGTATTGACGAGTTCTTTGTTTGTTGTGAAGGAGATAGATGATAAAAAAGGTTAAGCAAATATGGGTTCCTAAAGGTGTCTTTGCACCTAAAGGGGCAACTATTAACCCTCAAGGACCTAAATTAGTTTGGGTACCTAAGATTGGTTGAACATTTATTTGCAGGTGTGCCTGAGCTCAAGATACAAGAAGGAACAAAGGTATCTTGATAGTTACTACTCAAGGCATATGACATGTGATGTCACAAAATTTTGCTACCTTGAAAGAAAAAAATGAGGAGTTGTCACTTTTGGTAATAACAAGGTAAAATTATTGGTATTGGTAAAATTTCTATAAACTCTTCTACTATTGATAATATTTATCTAGTCGATGGAATGAAGCATAATTTGCTTAACATAAGTCAACTATGTGACAAATCACATAAGGTAATCTTTGGATCATCAAAATGCATTGTTTTTAACATCCATGATGATGACATTGTGTTTTCTGGCTTAAGGCAAGAAAATGTCTATGTCGTGTACTTGGAAAACTTTTCTTTAAGATCATTTGAATATCTTGTTTCAACTATTGAAGAAAATTGGTTATGGCCTAAAAGAATTGGTCATGCTAGCATGCACTTAATTTCTAAACTTACAAAAGGAAATTTAGTTACAAGTTTACCAGATATAAAGTTTAAGAAAAAAGAAGTTTTTGAAGCTTGTCAAAAAGGAAAACAAACTATTTCCTCTTTTAAAAGCAAAGATCATGTCTCTACCTCAAAATCTTTAGATCTATTGTATGTGGATCTGTTTGGTCCTACAAGAATTCAATGCATGGGTGGAAAAAGATATGTCTTAGTCATTGGTGATGACAAGATTTACTTGGGTTTTCTTTCTTGCTCATAAATATGAAAGTTTTAATTTTTTGAAAATTTTTATAAGAAAGTTCAAAATGAAAAAGGGACGTTTTATCGTAAGCATTAGAAGTGACCATGAAAGAGAATTTGAAAACAAGTCTTTTGAAAATCTCTATGAAAAGTCTGGCATTGATCATAATTTTTTGGCTCCTAGCACTCCTTAGTAAAATGGAGTTGTGGAAAGGAAAAAAAGAAATCTTCTTGATATGATAAGGACAATGTTATGTGACAATGAGCTTCCTTAAATATTTAGGGCTAAAATAATAAGCATTGCTTGTTATATTTTGAATAGGTGTTTGATAAGACCTATCCTAAAGAGAACCTTTTTTGAGCTATGGAAAGGTAGAAAACCTAACATTAGCTATTTTCATACTTTTGGATGCAAAAGTTGCATCCTCAACAATGACAAAGACAATTTGGAAAAATTTGATGTTAAAACTAATGATGGAATATTTCTTAGATACTCAACATTAAGTAAAGCATATAGAATGTTTAATAAAAAAACTTCATATGTAGAAGAAACCATTCATGTTGTATTTGATTAAACTAACACCTCTTCTCTGAGCAAGCATAAGTTAGCTGTTTCAAATGAAGAAGGAGACTAAAGGTGACAAAATAAATCCAACCCAATGGGCTGGCCCACATTAAATATAAAATTAGTTGGGTTAGGCTATCAAAATGATTGCCCCAAAAAATAAGGCTTTTTTGGCCTGGCCCGACTGGGCCAATGGGCTAAACCAAAAAAAATTACGACTATCTTGTTAGATCTTCTGTAGTAGCTATTTTTGTTATAAATTATTTGCAATAGTTTATGTGAATAAATATATTTATATTCCTTTCTCTTATTTCCTGTTGCCAAGCATATAGAAAATACCAGTATTATAGTCTGAGTCTTTACATGATTCTTATAATATATTGTACCCTTTTGTTGGTTAAAGTTTTTATATGCTCCAAGGAAATAACTTGCTAGCCTGTTAATCTCTAACAGGGCACCATCATTAACCATTTAGTCTTTTAATATGAAAGAGTACTTGCAAATTGGATATTGCCACGCACATGGAAGCCTTTATGCATAAAATTACTTTTTCGTGTTTATTTATATGTA
Organism: Ceratonia siliqua; assembly: GCA_034509205.1. Lineage (NCBI taxonomy): Eukaryota > Viridiplantae > Streptophyta > Magnoliopsida > Fabales > Fabaceae > Ceratonia > Ceratonia siliqua. The sequence goes on from JASKGM010013333.1 coordinate 20,452, forward strand.
TGTGTGTGTATATATATATATATATATATATATATACACACACACACACACTTTAATTGCTCTTTTAAGTCCTTTTATTTATTTATTTATTTTAACTAACATCCTTTGATGCTCAGTATTAATGATTTGTTATTATATCAGCAATACCAATATTGTTCTTCAATAAATTACAAATGTATTGAGGCTAACAAATTGCAAATATGTAGTGGCCAAATTGGTTGAAAGTTTCCAAATAATTGATGTTTGGTATTATTTATGTTTAGGGCTGGGCTGGCATAGAGTTGAGCTAAGCTAGCAATATGCCCGCCCTATTTAAATTTGGCTCCACCTTTAAAGACGACTGTGAAGGAATTACATTCAAAATGAATAAACTGACAATGAATGAAGAAAATGAAACTCATGAGATACACTCTCAAAGCAATAGAGATAATGACTTTTGATGAAGAGCACTCAGAGAAATACATATGATATTGAGTTAGCAAAAACCTCCACTAGAGTAAATAGAGAATGGAAAATGAATTCTGCTCATCCAATGGAGTCTATAATTGGAGATCAATCATAAGGAATAAAGACCATATTGTCATTCAAAAGCATGAATCACATTGAATTTATGTTACAAATAGAGCCCCAAAACAAAAATGAAGCTCTTGAAGATGAGGCTTGAATATTGGCAATACAAGAGGAATTAAACTAATTTGAAAGAAACAAAGTTTGGACGCTTGTACCATCTCCAGCACATTAATCAGTCATTGGCACTAAATGGGTATTCATAAACAAACTTGATGAATAAGGTAATATTAAAAGAAATAAAGCAAGGCTGGTTGCTTAAGGGTACAATCAGCAAAAAGGTATTGACTATGATGAAATCTTTGCACCTGTAGCTAAATTAGAATCAATAATAATGTTACTTGCATTTACATGTTTTAAAGGGTTCAAGCTTTTTCAATGGAAGCCAAAAGTGCTTTCTTAAATGGTTTTCTAAATGAAGAAGTGTATGTGAAACAACCTCCTAGTGTTGAACAATTAGAACTTCCTAATCATGTTTACAAATTAACAAATGCTCTTTGTGTACTTAACCAAGCTCTTAGAGCATGTTATGAAATATTAAGCTCATTCTTAATTGACCATAATTCTTCTAGAGTAGCAATTGATACAACATTGTTTACTAAATCCACAAAGCATGATATTCTAATTGTTCAAATATACGTGGATGACATTGTGTTTAGATTAACTAACGAAATGTTGTGCAAGGACTTTTTTGATTTGATGAAAAGTGAATTTGAAATGAGTATGATGGGGGAGATGTCTTTCTTTCTCAAACTCAGATTAAACAAATCTCAAGTAGGAATATTCATCAATCAATCAAAGTACACAAAAGAGCTTCTTCAAAAATATGGATTGGACAAAGCAAAACTAGCAAAAACTTATATGGGAAGCTAAGGATACCAAGGTAAATTAGTAAATCAAAAATTTTATAGAGGTATGATTGGATCTTTCTTTATTCAACAACTAGCAAACCAAATATTGCTTTCAGTGTATGTTTATGTGCTAGATTTCAAGTATATCCTAATGAATCACATTTAACTGCTGTCAAAAGAATTTTTAATTACTTACTTGGAACCCAAAACTTAGGTCTATGGTATCCAAGGAGCAATAATTTTGAACTTATAGAATATTCAAATGTTGACTTTGGGGGAAGCATAATAGATAGAAAAAGTAAAAGTAGAACGTGCCAATTCTTAGGACATTGCTTAATTTCCTAACATAGTAAGAAGCAAAACTCAATTGCTCTTTCTATAACTAAGGTTGAATATGTGGCCACTGGAAGTTGTTGTGCACTAATTCTCTGGATGAAACAATAGCTAAAAGACTTTGGTCTAAAATTTGATAACATTCCAATAAAATATCACAATACAAGTGCCATAAATCTTTCTAAAAACTCCATACAATGCTTTAGGACAAAATATATAGAGAATAGACATCACTTTCTAAGAGATCATGTTAAAAAAGGAGATATTCAATGGGAATTTGTTAGCACAGAAAACAACTAGTAGATATCTTCACCAAAGTGAAGACAAATTTTTAACTATTTTAAGAGAAATAGGTATGTCTAATCCCTTGTGAAATTTTGCTAGTTACTCATAATCTGGTTACTCTATTTGGTTGCTCTTTTATCTGATTTCTCTTTATCTTGGTTGCTCAAAACAAAGATGACATGCATGTATAGCCCAACTATTCGTATTCTTATTCATGCCTTTTATTTAAATTCCTTTTAATTCAAAAAAACATTGTTATGATTACCTTGGAAATTGGAATTGCTGCCAACTGCTTCTCATCTCTCATCAAACTAATATTAAGTCATAATAATGGGTTCAAAGTGCTATATGTGAACATGACCGCTCATATTACTTCCCTTCGTCTTCAACCTTCAAACTAGACACATCCCTTCCTCTACAAACCTAACTCCTTTAATCCCTAAAAGACTCTCTAAAGACCACCGTTCAAAACACCATAACCTACACTTGACATCAACCTTGTTTGTAATAATATGTCCTCTTCAAAAAGGAAGCTTAAAGATGCTACTGCAACTCCATCTAAAAAGTAGATAATAATGAAAGTGGTAAAATTCTTTAGAGACCGCAAAGCCTAGGAAACGTACATACATGTCTTCATGCATAAAAAATATTCGATCGCAAGAGAGGTAAATCTCAAGTTCTTTGACAAGGAAAAGTTTAAGGTTTTCCAATGGTTCAGAAATATAGACTGGGATAATTTCTTTGAGATTTGGTTTGAAATTTATCCAATCATTATCAAAGAGTTTTATGCTAATATGAGGTTGAAAAGGAGTTTAAATGGAACATCTTTATTATAAGGAAGAAAGATAACTGTTTCATGTGGAAATTTTTCTAAAATTATAAAATGCCCAAATGTTGGAATTAGGATATATTCTAGTTACAAACACAGTCTTTTATAGCTATTCTCAATATATAGCAGTAAGTGATTTGACGAATGGACAAACTAATGTGGTAGAAGTCTCTGTATTAACCACAAACTTAAGACTCCTTCTGCAAGTGATGACTCACATGGTAACACATAGGATAGGTAAGGCAAATCAAGCCAACGAGTTTGAGACTTTCTACATGTGGTGCATTACAAATGGGATTAGATTAAACCTTCCATTCATCATAATCAGTCACATGAAAGCATGCCTGGACAAAGAAAGAGCCTAATTACTCTATGGAACTATTATTACCTTGTTAGCCAAAAATACAAAAGTCTGTCTTTATAGGCTAGAGAGTAAAGTGGCCTTAAATAAAGGAACCAATGATAGAACATTGCTATTAAATATGAGGATAAAGAAAGAAGGAGGAAATTAGATCAAGACTGAAATAGGGTCTTCTAGCAGTTATAAAGAAGAAACTAAAGAAAAGTTTGAAGTGGGAAGTACAGTGAAGTCTGTTGTTGAAAGAAGTGCTCTCTTGAAGGAGAAAAATAAAGAGTATAATAAGAGGTATGAAATGAAGAAAAATGTGGAAGCTCTAAGGAATGAAGAAGAAAGTTCATCAGATAAGATGAAGAATCAGTTGAGAAGACTCTGCAGAAAAAACCTAAGAAGAAGAGAAAGATGATGGTTACTTCAAGAAGAAAGTCAAGTAGAATCTCCTTCTTAAGAAAGAAGGATGGAAATGAAGAAACACCTATTACTGTTAAAAGTCTTGAGGAAAGTGATGAAGAAAAGGAGCCCCTCAAAGAAACTTCTTATCCTAGTTTGTAGATGATAGATATGACCTTCAGTATTGCAATATAATCAACTGATTCTGAAAGCCTGGGGATCTTTACTAGGGTCTAAATAGGAGGTCAGCTCACCTAAGAATGAGAAAAAAACACTAAGAATTGAGAAGGAAAGTTTGGTAGGTAAGTGTATTGAAGAAGAAAACAAGAAGGAAGAAGAAATTCCTCTTGTGAGGAAAAGAGAAGGAGTGATTGTTAAGGAATCTATAGCTAAGAAGAATGAATCAGAGAAGAAAAGAAAAATGATGGAGGAAGCAATGAAAGAGAAAGTTATTAATGAAGCTAGAAAAGTCACTCCAGAAATTTCTACTACAAAGAAGAATAAAGGAAAGGAAAAGATGGTGGAGACCGAGATGACTCAATGGACCTATTCAATGCAAAGTTTGATTCTCTAGCCCATATTGTTCAGCAACTAAAAATGGAAGTAAAGCATTATGCTCTAGAAATCCTATTTAAGACTAGAGAATCTAAGAACACAATGATCAAGATGTTGTCAAATCAAGAGAAGCATCCCAACAAGCTCTCTATAAAGAGAAAGAACCATGAATCATCCATGCACCCAAAATCAGTAATAGAAGGACTAGAAATGTATATTGAGAAATAGTCAAACCCACTTACCATCCATCCCCTAGAAAATTATCGTACTCCCATGGAAACCTCTTTTCCATCACCAAACCTGATAAATTCACCTAAGACCTAGCTTAATGAATGATCTCTGAATTCGCACTTGTGTTGTGTGCCTACTATGATTTACTTAACATATGTGATGAGGGTATTTATTCCGCACATTTACTTAGTGTTAATTGTCTTATTTTAGAATGTTTCGTATGTCTTTATCCATTTTGTCTAGAATTTCAGGTGGATTTTACATATATTTAATCATGAAGAATTCTTGATATTTTGTATGTACTTAATTGTGATTTTAGGTTGGAATGAGGCTAGCTTGAAGAAGCATAATTTGATTTAGGCTTAAAGCAGAAATTCATGTTAAGCTGGTTAAGAGCCCTGAACATTGTCTAGGTTTAGAGTAATAAATGGAGCTTCAGACCTTCATTTATAGTGTTTTTTAGCTTTTTGGAAAGATAAAACAATGATGTATAACTTTCATAAAGATCCAAAAACCCAGTTCAGCCATTTTGAAGTCTAAATGTTGCAAAAATAAAAGTCGCAGTTGTCAAGAAACACATTTTTAGCTAAGACCTTATGTCCATTTTTAGCTTGTATCTAAAGTTATAGAAGTTCAAATTTATCAAACTCAAGTGCTTTGAAAATTTGAGACATATATCTATAACTTTTATGAAGGGCTCAACTCCATATGATGTTTGGATGCTCTAAAGTGCTAAAGAACATGGCATTGTAGCATTTATTAGCTGAAGCCGCAGTGCCAAAACGACGCACTAGAGTCGCGGTGCTAAGAAGCTGGTGCTGTAGCACCCAAGGACTGAAAGGTCAGAGCTATAGCATCCACTCCTCAAAGTTGCGGTGCTAGCAGCTAATTTTCAAAACAATTTCCAGTCTTCTAGGCTAGGGCTCTAGGAAGTTGGGCCGTGGCTTGCATGCGTTAAATTGTTATAAATAGCTGTAAATTCACTAGAAAAATGATCTTTTGACCAAGAGAAATGAGAGCTAAGTTGGAGGCAACATTCTACAACAACTAAGGAGTTTTGGATGTGAAAAGATAAGAGATCAAGGATTCATTTGAGCTTGTGATCATTTTATTTCTGAATCTCTTAACTTCTTCCCTTTAGAATTTTAATGTTGATTATAGTTTTGACTATTGTATATACAACTCTTTTAATGTAGTAGATTCTTCCTATAGGATTACATTTTATAACCCACATGGAATCTTGAATTGATTTGAGTCTCAATAAATTTGTTTTTATCTTCAATTACTTACTCTATTATACGATTAATGCTCTTAATCTATTGCCATAGATTGATTGATTTAGGGAACCTTAGGTGCTTTGGAAAAGGGATTTGGGGTTTTGCCATGAATTAAGTGATGTTTTGATTATTTAGCAGAAGCAGTGAGATTGTACAAGATAGGAATCTACCTATGCAGCACATACAGTCATTAATTAGGGAATTGAACTTAATGAATCCCTAGATTATAAATTGCTCATAGGAATATAGGATAATTCTAATTAGGGGTATGTCATTTAGTCATGGGAGAGATACTTGGATAATTACAAACCCTTGACTAGTAATTGAAATAATTAACTGGATTTATTAGGGAGATAATTAAGCTTGAGGAAGTGTGGGGAAAAAATTGTAGTCCTAGGCTTTTCCAATTAGTGAACTTTTCATCTCGTCTTCTGGCATTTATAATTAGGATTGCTTTAATTAGTGTAATTAGCTTAATCTCATTAATTATTGGTTTGATTAAAATTGGAGAAAATGATTTTATTACTTAACTAATTAGTACAGTTCCTTATGGGAACGATTACTCACTCACTCTATATTACTTGCGATAACATACACTTGCGTTTTGCATAGTCATAAAATTGCGAACAATGTGCTATGTTGTATGTTTAATTTGGAACTTGTTATGTTAAACTTATGTTTTGGATGTTGGTTTTTGAACTTATGATGATGCATAGCTACGTATGCTTGTTGTGTTAAACTTATGCTTTTAATTCACATATCCTTTGTTGATGTCAAGAGTTTAATATATATTATATGTGGATCTCATGGGACTGTAGTTTTGATGATGCCAAAGGGGGAGAAATAGGAAATATGCTTCAAAATGGATGACTCTCCATATCTATATTGTATATATGATCATGCATCAACTCATGAGCAGTGAACAGACTGTGCACCAATTCAGGGGGAGCTCTGGAAGTAGTAAACAAAATTTATGGGGAATTTTTTATTGCTCAACCTTTCTTTTGAATTTATAAGAAAATCATTAGCATATTTTAAAAATTAGTTGTCATCATTAAAAAAGGGAAGAATGTTGAGTGAATATCACATGTTTTTATGAGCCAACTATGAAAGTCAAAGGAACATATAGATGAACAAGTACCTAATGAACTAAGCATATTTGAAGAAATGAGCAAGTAGACTTGAACAATGAGCAAGTAAACTTGAAGAATAAAGTAAGCAAAAATCAAGACATATAACTCAGAACTTGTACTAGCTGAGATTTGCAATTTTGGAACTATTCACACGAGAAAATCCAATGCTAAAGAGTCTCTCTAAAATCTTAATATATCTTCTAGAAGGCTTTTTAGAAAAATGATTTGTCTTTTAAGATTTACAATATTTTAATAGTAGCTTATTGAAATGACAATTCTTTTATTATTTTAAAGCTTGCTTGTGCAAACAAGAAAATATAAGATAAGGAGCAATGACCGAACAACAGAAGAATAGTCATTTTCTTTTAAACTCTCAAGGACTAATGTGAAACAGGATCAAACTTTATCAAAAATATCAACTACAAGACTAAACTCATCAAATAGTAGATACAGAAGTCTTCATGCAACAATACTACGTGAATCATAATTAATATGAAAATGATTCCTACTACATTTAAACATCACATTGTGTCACCAACTACTATGAATTCATACGTTCGAACATATCAGTATAAATAGCTTGACCTCGAGAAGATCAGATATACTAGAAAAGAATGAGAACATAATACTTGTCTTGAGCTGCAACAGAGATATATTTTTCATTGGGAGCTTACTTGTAGTTATTCAAAATATGTTTTATGGGTTCACTAGGTTTGCTTGTGAGAGAAATAGTGTTTAAGGGTTTACTGATTTTGTGAAAAATCGAGAGCTTGAGCATGTGTTAAATTTGGCTAGGTTATTGGGAGAAAAACCTAGTGGTTGATAGGTTGCCCAAGGTGGTTGTAAAAACCTGTAAGTGGTTGACCCTGTGAAGTGAGTTTGGTTGAGTCTTTGGAAAAACTTAGTGGAGAATACCAATATAGTGAAATTTCCTTCCTTAGGGAGTGGACGTAGGATTATACATTTGTTGAATTTAGCAGCTATACATCTTGGCGTGATTCTTCCTTGCCCTTACTTCTTTATCCTTCTCTTTGCACAAAGTTTTCTTCTCAGGTTTACTTGGTCAAAGAACTTCCAACTCTAAAATTGATATCTTGTTTTCACAAAATACTTTCCAAGAAAACTCCACTCAAAGTGTTATTATCAAAGATTTACGTTTATGTATTTTGAATATACTTACTCATAGAAATTATATTTCAAAATTGGATATTCAAAGTTACATAAAATAGAGCAACAAAGTTTTCTAGTTACTCATTTAAGAAAATATTTCTTCCTTCTAAAAGTTTTAAAATTCTAGAGCACCCAATTCAACCCACTTCTTGGTTGCTTACTGTTATTTGAACTACAAGTATCATTGCCTCATGTCTGTAGGTGAGAGTGAAAGGAGTTTCCTCAATGGATGTCTAAGGAGTTATTCTATAAGATCATAATGCTATGTTGAGTTCTTTTGTCTAATTTCCTTTTGCATTTCCAAGTCTTCTCTTGAAGCCTTCTAATATTATCCTACTTTCCAATTCAATCTATTTGTTCATTGGCTGATGCTCTACTGAGATGGTTTTGTGATTGATGTAGAGCTCTTAATTGAATCTTTCAAAGTCTTCATGATGATTGTGTGAGGTATCCCAAATATGCATTCATAGAATAATTCATATTAATTTACTTAGACCTGTGCGATCATAGTATACTTAGTCAATTGATATATCGTTGTTATCATTTTATCAAAGAAGTCTTGTTCAAATTTAGCGTTGTAGTTAGTCAAATTTTCAAGTTGGAGTCAATCAAAATTTATTTGCTTTGGAAGACATTTGTGTTAGTATTCTAATTCAGTTTCATTAATTTTGAGAAGATTTCAAGTCAGTCTTGTCAAATTGAAGATATTCTAATTAGTCTTTAAAGTCAATTTGACAAATATATTCAAGTTAGTCTTCAAATTTAGTTTTTTCAATTTGATGATATTCAAGTCAGTGTTTGAAGTCAATTCAAGTCAGTGTTTGATAAAGATATTCAAGTCATTCTTTAACCTAGAAAAACTATGTGTCCATACAAACTTCTTCGCTTTGCTTGTTGTTAAAGTCACTAACAGCTCTACTTCTATCCATTTGGTGAAGTGATAAAGTGCCATGATTAGGCATTTCATTGCCTCTTAACTATTGGAAAGGTCTAAGTATGTCAAAATGCCCTAATCATATCTTTAATTATGATTGCCTAGGACTTCAACTGAAGAGACAATCAACTAAGTTCTAGAGTTAATGAGATCTAAAAGAATATTTTTAATCACATAAACCTTCACTAAGTTAATCTTGAATTAAAGTATGCATAACATGTGCTCTAGTAGTTTCAAGAAATTAAAATAAGAAAAATTAAATATAATGTGAAAGCAATATGCAATTCTATTTAAAATTTATGCCTTATAACAATTACTAGCATGAAGGTTGCAGATATATAGGGTGTCACATAGCTTATGGGGAGCATTCCTAATCATAATAGAAATTAGGCTAGATTGCAAACATGCACAAAAATTGGGTAGATATAAATTAATAGAGAGTAAATTTGACAATAGAGTGAATAGGAAGAATAGTAACAAGTGTTGCCAAATTTTAATAGGGATAGTTTTTGGAAAGACAATTTCCCTCCCCTACAGTTAATTTTTGCATTATCCTTAGCGTAGCAGATATATAATTAAAGTGGGGATGAAAATAAAATCTCCTTATTTGTCTACCCTATTTTTGTGCATGCTCATGCTATTTTTGTGTCCCTCTCTTATCTTTTTGTAAACTCCATAATAGATCCTGCATAAAAATAGGGAAGGCTTTAACAACAACTAAAAAGATAAAAACTAAAGGAAATGAACAAAAATAGGAAAAGAAACTTGGGTTGCCTCCCTAAAGTGCTTTAAGTTATAGTTATTAGCTAGAATTTTTCTAAAGGTTTTCAGGGTGGTTTTAGATAATTTTCTAAAACTTCAGGTGCCTTCCCTATAAAGTTAAAATTTTCATTATGTAGGCTAACAAGGTGAATTGTATGAAGTTTAAGGCAATGGAAAGGAACTTTGTTTTTATTCTTTGCTTTATCATGGGACCAATTATCATGTAAACCTTTTGAAGTATAGTTAATGCCACCTTAGAGACTAACAAGGTGGGTGGCATTAACTCTTCCTTTTTGCTCTTTCCTCCCTTTTCTTCCTCAATTGTTACTTTTGTTAGGCATGCTTCAAGTAATAATCTAAGATATTCTTCTTTGAAGGTGTCAGATACCACTCTATCAACAGAGTTAACATGAAAACAAGATTCATTGTCAATAAGGTGTTTTATAGCATTATAAACATTAAATGCAACTTATTCATTATTAACTCATAAAATCAACTTCCCTTGTTGAACATCTATTAAGGCTTTCCCTGTTGCTAAAAATGGTTTTCCCAAAATTAAAGGCATGTATTCCTGTATATCCAAACCTATGAAGTCTTAAGGGAAGATATATTTGTCAACCTTCACAAGGAGGTTCTCCACTATGCCTTTAGGGTATGTGATTGAGTGATCAACTAGTTGTAGGTGCACTATATTGTGTAAGGAATTAAAAAACTCTCTAAAAATTTTAATTTAGGGGGTAACTTCTTTTGCAGCATTGCATTGTATTCCTCGATCAGCTTTACTATTTCATATTCCTTCAATTTCCTATTGTTTTATAAAACCTCTTTCATAAATTTATCATATCTCAACATATGTGCTAAGGTATCTAAAAAAGGTACATTAATATGCAAATTTTTTAAAATATAAAGATTTTTTTCAAACTATTTATCTAAATTTTACTTTCTAAACCTTTGAGGAAAGAGAATAGGAGGAACATAAAGTTTAACAAGGATTTCCTAACTAGTCATGTTAGGAACCTTGACATTTTCTATTAGTGTCTACTTTTGTTTGAATTTTGAAGTAAGGAAGTTATCAAACAACTTCCTTAATCTATGAGTAATATCTTTTACCTACTCTCTAGGGTTTAAATTTGTGTTTCTATGTAAAGCACCATATTGTTTGTTAAATAGGCTTGTCATTTATTTTTTCAATTATCCTACTTGATTGGAAATCTAGCCTATATAATTCTCCATGTTTTCCATTGAAGTTGCCTAATTTTGGAAGGCATTATCTATTTCTGAAATGAAAAATTTCTCTTTGTCATGAGTTTAGTCAAGATGTCTTCCAAATTAAGCTTATTTTCTGCATGGGGTGGCGTGTGGAATCTGTGGCTTCCAATTATTCTGATTCTTCTTCCAAGAGAAATTGGGGGTGATTTCTCCAACTAAGGCTTTATGTATTGGAATAGGGATTATTCAGCTTATTCCCTATAAAATTTGCTTGGGCTGAAAATGAGGCAAAAAGGTTGCCCTATTGGAAGTCAATAGAATAATGAGGTCCTCTGCAAAGGTGAAAGAAGATATTATCATTATGACCACCTTGGCAAATGGTGTAGGCTCTATGTGGATGTGCATTAGGGTTGACGCCTTTTAATTTTCTAGAAAGATGACTAATCTAAGCTATTAGTGTGGTGATAACATCTAATTCATGTAGCTTGCAACATTCCTTAGCTTGGCCATACTAGTGTGCCTCTGGTAGCTATTAGAAGACATTTCCTTAAGCTAGTCATTGGCTTCTTTATGCATTTTATTCATCAAGGCCCTGCAACTGCATGAATTTTAGTGCATAAGTTATCACCTAAACCATTGTAGTTTGTACTTGAAGCCATGTAGGAAGGCTATACCGTGGATACTTTTTGAGAAATTCCTTGTATCTCTCACAGGCTTCATATAGGGATTCCCCGTCAAACTATATAAACTGGCTGATATCATTTTGTATCTTGCCAATCTTGGAAGGGGGAAGAACTTTTGAAACTTTTAGGCTACCCTACAAATTAGTAATGGTTCCCTATAGCAGGGAATTAAGCGATCCCTTTACTTTGTCCCTCAGGTTGAATGGGAACAACCTTAACTTGATGGCATCGTCTGGCACCTCTATTATATTTGAAAGTATCACATATCTCAAGAAAAAACTACATATTTGCATTAGGGTTATCTTAAGGTGCCTCGATGAATTGTAATGACTGTTAAATCATACGAATGATAGCATAATTGATGTCAAAATTATTGGTAGGATAGTAGGCTTTCTAATGCTCCTATTGCTTTTATTGATAGAGGGAGTTGCAAAGGCCATAAGTACTCCTTAATCTGCTTCCTAATTTACCTCTATTATGTTGGAGAAATTATACAAGGAGTCATTTTCCAAATATGGTGTTACCTTTTTCCTGTACTCCTTGGCAAACCTCCTACTAGTTCTTTTGATTTCAAGATTAAGTTGTTGTATTGCCTTGCCCTTATGTGTCATGCATTATGAGGAGAAACAAGGGAGAATTTCATTAGGGCTTTGTATAAGGTAACATTGACTTAACGCAAGCTTTAGGGAATTTCTCCCTATGTTGAGTTAATTTAGGGATACAATTGAGCAAAGAAAACACAAGAATAGAGGAAGAAGATCACAAAAATTAAAGAAAAATAAAACAAAATCTCAAACTAAAATTAAACTAATTAGATTTGATATTAACTGCAAATCCTTGACAACAAAGCCAAAAACTTCTTGTATTAAAATTCCTCGCAAGTATACAGTTTGTTTTCCAAGTAGTGAAGTGACCCCAAAGAATCAACCATTATCCCACAGGGTTTGGAATTAATTATCAAATATGTGATTAACTTAACTTTATTTGAGAAATAATTATTTAGGGACGAAAGTAAACTAATGCAACCACTTAACAAAAGAAAAAGAAAATGCAACCTTAAAATATTATAATGTAAGATTTGAGGCTTCTAGGGTTTGTGACTGCCTGTAAGTTATTTCTCTTGTTTCTTTTATCAATTCTTACATATGTTCTTTAATTCTTGATTGCAAGACCCAATTCCCTAAATTCTATAATAATCCCTCCCAAGCAATAATAAAACTATCCCTAATTAATAATCTATCTTTTCCAAGCTTAAATTTAATTGATTAAGAATGCATTACTTGGTTCTATTAAATTGCTAAGTGGTTTACCTAAATCATACAATCACCTCTTGGTTTGCATTCAATTTAGGAAATTCAATTCAAGATGCAAATTACATAAAATTAGCTCTTGGTCTCATTTATTTCATCCCAACATCTAATTGGTGATCAAGCAATTAAAAGCATGAAGAATATAATTAAATTTGTAAATCTTGAATTAAAGAAACATACTTGAACTAATTAAATAAGAGCAAGATTTCTAACTATGGTCCATATTGGCCCTAGAATAAAATAATTAGAACATTCTTGAAAACAAAATAACAAGAAGAAAGGAAGAAGACAAAGAAAAACTCATGTGGAGAGAAACCTTCCTAGTGCTGTGCCTCTTCTTGCTTCTTGCTCCTAAGAGTGTATCAATGAATAATGCAATGTAAAGCCCTCTGTTTATAGTTAGAGAGGCTCCCTAATATAAGAAAAATCAATGACAAAAGATAGAGTTTGTTCTTAGACTTAAGATCTAAGTAATTAAGATGTTTACAAAACACCCTGAATTTTCAAAAGTTTAATTGAAAGAAAATGTAAACCCCTTAAACACATGAATTGAGATTCAACTTGCACTACAATATTGTATCTCTTTCTCTTATCTTTCCAGAGCCACTTGAATCAATACAATTCGAGGTTTGTAGCCACTATTATGCCCAAACTACTTTAGCAAGGTCCTGTAGGCATTTTAACCCAATTTTTAATAACTTGGTCTAAACTTTCACTTAAGTCCTTAATTACCTACAAAATGTTAAATAATTTCATTAGGGATTTAATTACATGTAAATAAACATTAAAAATAGGGAAAATTAATGTAGAAATATTATATAAAAATTTAACACATCAATGTCAATTCCCCATATCTCATAAGGCCAAGCAGAGATCAAGGGATTTAGCTCTGTTGTTGTTATGTGTATGAAGTGTACATTCTTTTGACACAAGTGGCATGTTTTTTCCAAGATCTAAATGTCCTTCAAGAGTGTCGGCCAGAAGTATCTAACTATATTTACCTTTTGACTCAAGGCTCTTGCAGCTATATAGCTTCCACATACGCCTTCATGAAATTCTTTAAGTTGAGAATGGCTTTATATACAATTTGTTCTCTTCTAGATAGTACTTTGTATCTCTTCATTTTGAGCTCTAGGTTTTCTCTTTTACAACAAATGATTGAAATTTTTGTAGAAGCATTTTGGTTTTCTCAGCGTATTTGGCCATCAAGGGCTATTTTGTTTTGAACTTTCATGAGATTTGATTTACTACTGAGATTCACTATTGATTTATATGTGGTGAGCTCTAAGCTTCCATGATAATTTTAATCCCTCAATTAGGGCCTCATACTCTACTGGATTATTTGAGGCCTTGAGGTTCAATTGCAGAGCTTCTTCTATAGGCATTGCTTCACGATTTTCTACTATTACACCTACTCCACTGCTTTTTTGACTTAATGAGCCATCTATATGGATGATCCATACCTTCATTGGATGATTACTACTTCTATCAGGTGCTTTTGTTTGTCCCCTTGCGTTTTGTGTTTCTTCATATTTTTTATTTAAAAATTTTGCTCTGGGATGGATTTTCAAAATTTGACTGTCATTTTTTTCCATGAATTCGGCAAGCTCCTAGGCTTTGTTAACTCTTCTTGGTTCATATTTTATGTCAAATTCAGGCAATTCGATGAACCAAGCTATCATTCTGCCTACCATGTTAGTTTTTGAAGCAATTATCTTATTAAGTGGTTCATTCTAACAATAATTGAAAAGTTGCTAATAATGTCTCAACTTCTTTGATGTGGTCAGCAATGCATATATCAATTTTTCTATTTTCTGGTATCTCATTTCTACGCCTTGAATTACTTT
>JASKGM010013344.1:0-32214 GCA_034509205.1 Ceratonia siliqua
TGCATAAATTATACTTTGACTCCCTTACTTGGCATAAAATTCATTTTTGCCTCATTATTTTTAATAAATCTCGTTTTGGTCCCATTATTTTTAACAATCTTGTTTTAAACCCAAATATTTCTAAGAATCCTATTTTGACCTAAATACTTTTGGGAATTTCATTCTAGCTACCATTCTTTCAGAAATTTCAGTTTTGTCACAAAGTTTGGAAAACTAAAGCTTGAATAAGAACAACAAAAGTAACATTCTTTATTTATGAATATTTAAAGAGGATTTTTAGTAGAAGTTTTAACTTCTCCAAAGTCCTAATTTGTATGGCATTCAGTGGAAGCTCATCTTCCCAGAGATCCCGCTTATTATTTTTTCTAGACTTTCAGTGGAACTTTGTTTTCCCAAAGTCTCAATTTTCTTTGGCATTCAGTGGAGGTATATTCTTCCCAATGTCCATTGTTATTTTATTAATAATAAAAAAAATGGGTAATTTAAATAAATTAAAATTTTAAAGCACAAGCGATTTAGGGTAACTATCTTTAGGGATGGACGTTGTGGGGTGCCTAACACCTTCTCCACACGTAATTAGACTCTTGAACCCTTCCTCTGGTTCTAAGGGCCAGTTTTCTTTTATTTTTTTAAGGATCCCAATTATCTTTTTAATTAATTGGTGGCGACTCCCATTTTCTCTGCGTTTTCCCTTACGCACCTAAAGTCATAAAGCGATGGCTATTTCACCGGCCGTCACGTTGTGACAGGGAGGCATAAGGCAGGCTACATGGGACGAGTATATGAGATCTCACCATCCATTGAGCTTGCTTTGGATTGGATACATGTTACTTGCACTTGTATATGGCAGAGTTCCATATGCGAAGAGGCATTGGACCCATCTCCTTAAATTGTATTTTCTGTAAATACTATTATTTGAATTTTCATAACTGTAATTGAAATTTCCTACATGTATCATCATGTGGATAAAATTACTTTTTCAAAGTCCGTCCACTAATTGCATAATTATATGAGATCTACATGTTGTGATATTAAGCATTCCTCTTTCTTGGATTATATTTATAGAAATCATGAAATTCTAATTATTTGACACAGTATATCACAGGTCATTAGTTTTGCATATTTTCCTATATATATCATAGGTTATTTCCTACTTCTTAATTACATTTTTCTGTACACACTTATGATAAATCTTTTTGAATTTCTACCATATTATAAGTAGTATATGCATGGTTATTCTTTGTGAGCTCATAGGAGAATGATATTTTAGATTTTATTTTCATAGCATTATCATTAGTTTTGAATATTTTCCTATATATATATAATTATTTATGAAAACTTGTATTCTTTGGTAGGGTTTTTCTACTCACCGAGTTTGTATGACTCATCCCTTTCATTTACATTTTTCAGATAGAGCCGTAGCGTCCCCATATTCTGAACCTTCAGCTACGTAAGAACCTATCACTTGAGACTTGGTGGGTTATCCTATTAACTAATGGAGCAATATTGGATGTATTTTGAACAGTGGATGGGACTTGCATTGTTTAGTGCATTTTGTAAATGTATGTTTTGGTTTAGCACTTGCATTCATTGGTAGAGTTGTAATTTGTGGTCCTGAAGTGATGCTGTATTGTAGATGGCCACAGAGGCCCTTTTGTTTTATGGTAGGTTTGTCCACTTTTTTGGTTTGTTGTTTTCACCCCTGGGATCAGTGACGGATTCAGAGGGCTTAAGGGAGTCGCTGACCCTCTCCCCCCTCCTCCATCAAGGTCCCCCATCCCCCCTCTCCTTCATTTTCTTCCCCATTGATGGGCTAGGAAGTAAGTAAATATTTCATTGCAGGTAAGGAATGGCCATGACTAGACTATAAGGTCAAACTGATATTTAACTCAAAAAAAAGATATGTAGATGTTTAACTAGCAACAAAACTAAAGTTGTGATAGTATATGCCACAATATATATCAACATTCTTAGTCATAATTTATTATACTAATATATATTTATTATAAGATATTAAATGCGATTTAGTAGTGAGAAATTTAAATAATTTATAAACAATCTTAGATTTGAACAATATTCCTGTTAGAATGTATAAAAAAATGTATTTAATAAAAATGATAGGTGATTGTGTGAATAGTAAAATTTCTTCATTATTTTTTGTAGGTCTATCATTTTTTTCCTGAGGCCCTACCAAAATTTTATAACTCTCCCTCTCTCTCATAGTTTGGCCTCTCTTAGGTGATTTCTAGATCCATTCCTACTTGGGATGTCAATATTTTAGGGGAAACTCTGTCGAAATCTTATAAATTTCATTGCGTTTATTATATGGTTGTTTGATCTTTAAGCTTTCTACTTGATTTCTAATTCAGAGTCTTTATAAAAGTATAGTTCAAGCTTGTAGGATGCTATTCGATAGTAGTCTCCTACGCTGGTCACATGCCATGAGTTAGGGCGTGACAAATTCATACATAACATAACCAAAATATCCAAATTTGAGAAATGGGAACAAATTTCAACAAAGATCCTCAAATGCTCAGTCATCATCTTCACCATCACCAAATTCACCACCAACATTAGAATCACCATCATCATCTTCAAGTAAATCATCACTACTACCGATATCTTCAACCTTAATGTTACCTAATTCCAAACCTATAACATTCAAGTGACTTTCACCAATCTTATAACTAGGATCAAGAAAATTGTTAGTGTCACCATCACCAACTAGAATAGGTTGAACGACCTCCTCATCTTCTTCTTCAACATTAGCATCATGCCTTTTTTCAGTTATCCATTCATCATCCGAATGGATATCTTCAAAGTCAAAAATAGTATTTCTAGTTGTCTGCTTACTTCTCAACTTCAAATTGCACATAAAAAATACTAAGTCATTCATCTTTTTTTTTAGTGCAAGCAATTTATTTTCTTTGTATGAATTTAATCAAAACAAAAAAAAGCTTAATAAGTATTCTAGAATCTAAATTTCTAATTTGCAAGATTGATGTGAATATAAAATAAACAAGTAATTTATATTATACTTAATTACTTACCATCTCAAAAGCATTCCAATTACACTCATACTCAGAAGAGCTACAAGTTAAGCTAAGGATTTAGATATCAATTCTCTTCAATTCTAGGCATCCATCTCCATAGGAATCCCACTAGTCTGCTAGGGGCATTTTATCTCTATTATTCTTTATAGTATCAAAGACTAAACAACCCTCTAGCCTAATGAAATTCATTTAGCTGCACATCAATTTTGTTTCTCAAATCTCTATCCGAAACCAATATTGACAAACAACTATACTACCCTTCTTTAACCTCAAAATCAGCCCTAAATTTAGGACTATAGTAGTATTGAGGGAGGTAATATGCAAATACATGTAAGGGCCTATGTAGTTGAGCTTCCTACCTCTCATCAATTATCTTCCTATGGGTTCATAACTAAAAGATTACATAAAATTTAAAGTTAAATTATGAATTATCAATGTATTTATTAATAAACAAAAAAACTACTAATAAGTAATAATTCAAATTCAAATTAAAAAATAACATGTTTAATTTTTCCTAACATTGTTGAAGTTTGTTTTTATCTTCTCCTATGCACAATCCATCTCTTCATATATGAACCTCATAGCTAGTTTTTTATCTGAATCCACTAAGCGGAGCATTTTAATAAGAGGAGTTGCAGCTTTGAGATATATAATAATGTTCTTTCACATCCTACTATTTAATATATATATGCCACTACTTTTCCATCCTTTGTGGATGAAAACTTTCTTTCCTTTCACTATTTGGAACCAAACATGCTCATCAATGGCACTTAAGTTCATTAAGACATGCTAATGTCAAATAAACAATAGCAAATCTAGTCATAGCCTAATCAATTCCCTCCCCTTCACGATTTTTCTACCCTCACTTATGGTTACTTGATGCACTTTAATATTTTTTTTCAAAATTCTCCAATATCAAGTCAATTCAATGGGTAGCACATGATGTTCAATACGAGTGTTTCTTCTTCTCCATCAACTTTTGCAACGCTGATTTATAATTTGCAGTGTTATCATTAACTATTTGCACCACATTCTCCTCTCATACATGCTCAACAACTTCATCCAACATATGTATAACTTTATCGGTAGTCTTGGAAATATCAAAGTGTCCAATGAGTATAAAAACATTGTTCTTTAGGCACATGAAATTTGGGTTGCTTTTGAAGAAAGGTTTGGAAAGGGGAATGCATCGAGAGCTTATGACCTAAGGCGTGCCATATTTATCCTTTGTCAAGAGAATATGTCAGTTTCCTCCTTCTAGTACAGGAAGCTGAGGGCCTATGGGATGAAATGCAGTCCATTTTCCCATTGCCAAAGTGTGTCTACAACAGTTGCACTTGCGATATACAAAAGCAACTTTTAGCCATGAAAGAAAATGAGCAACTATATAATTTTCTCATGGGTTTGAATGATGTGTTTGTGACACAGTGGAAGTAGTTGGAAAATAGAGAGACTTGCAAACGCAAAGTCCTCAAGAAATCTGGGTTCACTAGATGATAAAAAGTAAAGAGAATTCTTGACAGAAGCTCTCAAAAAAGTATTCTGATATTGATGATAAGTGATCAATAGAAAAGGCCTTGTATATGATATATGACACAGGCTAAACAAAAAAACAAATCTATCCTTAACTTATAATAGCAAATGCAAAAACAGAGAAATAAAACACGAAAAAAAAACCAAAACAATAAACTCGCTACAGACAAATTAGAAACAGTAAATTAAACATAATTGGACACTCCCTGGTCCTTTCTTAGTTTTCTTTGCATCTAAGCTGTACAGGTAGTCCAAGGTGATTTGTCCTACATCAGTCCTCCCCACTTGGGAAAAACTCGCCCTTGAATTATGGTCAAGGTAGTTAGGCTCTTTACCTGCCTACACATGAACATGCAATTTTAAATTCTCCAACTCAGATGGACCAGGAGCTGAAGCAGGGTTAGTGAACTCTCTCTCTTCTTTCTTGACTGTTTTAAATTTGATTACTTCATGTCAGTAAGTCTTTCCTCTGTTCCCTTCAAGATCTCCAATTTATTGTCCCCAAGTTCAGTGAGACTTCCTCTCACATTCTTCCTACTCTTAGGCAAGTCCTCTCTAGATTCACCTATCAACTCTGAAGATCGATTACCAATGATTCCTTTCACAACTTTCTTAATTCTCTTACTATAAATTTTTACAGATCTTTCATTCAGAGTGTAAAATGCTTCCAGCTGTAGTTGAGTCTCATTTTTGTAATATTCCTTTAAAACAGGTAATAGCAATTCATCTACTTTCTGGCTAGTTCACCCAAATTTCTCCCAACACAAATTGGAAGCTACAAGATGATATGGCTTCCCTTATGTGAATGGATCAGTTGACTTGTCTACTTGTGGGCAAGAGTAAGAAGATATAACTGCATCACTTAGAAAAAGAAGAAGAAATATGCCAATTCTTGCTCACATTTATGTGCTTATCCATAAAAATTTGATTTATTTCTTGGATGTAGTCTGATAGCTCCTTTTGCTCCTGAGCGTGGGAAATATTTTGGCCCGACTCAGTCTCTTTTACATTGCAATTTGCACACTTTACGTTTTCTTCAACTTTTGACTCTCTCTTTCTGTTATTAAATCCACTTTTTTGTTCAAACCTTCCAAAGATGGTATGGTGATTTAACCCACTGCCAGAATTTCAGGAGGCCATTTTCCTCAGGGAAACTCATTTACAACCTCAATAACATTTAACAATGCCAATTTCATTTACACCTTTAGTATAATCACTCCTCAGAAGCAGTGCTATGCGTATTAAATTTTCTCTGGTAAATCCAAGTTCCTTCACAATGTCCTTCATGAAGTATGTCTCCACATATTTGTGGTCATCAAGTATATTCTTGAAGACACTACATGGCCCAAATAAAAGGACATCAGAGTCATTAGTCACAACACCATCCATTAAATTCGCAAGTTCCAAAGAAGCATATTGTGCTTCTGCTCCCATTAGAGCAATAGTATATGGCAAGCCAAACATTTGCAATAGTTCCTAACACTCAGTAAATAATTCATTGTTGACAAATTCTGCATTACGTTCAAGCTTCCTCTGCTCATTTTCCAGGTTAGTATATTCTTGACCAAGAATTCGTATTTTTTCTTCCAAGCTAACCTCAGCTTCATCTGCAGACAAAAACCCCGAGGTCTTCACTGTATCTTTGCCAAAGTTACCATTCCTTATCTCACAACCTCTATCATTTCCTCTTCAAGCAACTCTGGCTGAGTGTCGAGGTCTTTCATTAAACATTCCAAGGATGACTCCACAAAAGGAGCAACAGGCTTGGTTATCTCATAAGAATTACCAAAAGGTTCAGCTTCATTATTATAATTCTTCTTCTCTTCTTCTGTATCATCAAGGATCATCCTTGGAAGACTTGTTACAATAGGTAGGCCCCTCACCATTTTCATTGAAGGTACCCAAGAATTGCTCTGCAACCATATGGACCTCATTCTCCATTCTGTCATTTGCATTGGTATAAAAATCTTCAGGGTGAGATCCTATATCGATTGCGCAAGGCATCTTAATAAATGTCCCTAGCTTCTCTAAATTAAATACCACAGATGCCCCTGACTGCCCTCTAGAAGACTAGAAAGTTTGTGGGTTATTCCTTGCCGTATTATCCAACTCTTCATTACCCTCTTCCCTTTGCAAAGTGAACCTACCCATACAATTTTCTCTATTCAGTACTCCAATATTATCATTAGAATCCTTTACTCCAGAACCAACCAAATTATCATCTTGGTTTAATGCGTGATATGATTTAACCTCATCAGCATTTGAATGCTCATATATGGATGATTTGCAATTAAGTTTCGGGTCCCCTGTGATCTCAAGACTTCTTCTTATTGCCTCCTACAAATCAACCTCTTCGTCTAGGTAACCTCGAGATGTTGTTTTTCCTAGCTCAACTTATATGAAGTTCTAATATATTTGAGAAATATGCTGTTCAAAATCAGAGGGTAGGAACCTTTCCATTGGCAACTACTTCATTCTTTTTCATGTACGCATTAGAGTCTTTCCTTGCCTATTTCTATTCCTCTACAATTGATCCTACCAAACAACTGCTCCACTTTTGAACATGAAGGGCACCCACTTCACCATTCTTTGTTCCGGCAATTCCATCATTTCAAAGAAACGCTTCACTTCAGAAGCCCAGTTCAAAAGCTCCTCAATATGCGTATTCCCATTAAAAGATGGAATTTTGGTCTTTTTTCGATAGTCATCTAGTTCCCACAGTCTTTCCCTCGGATGTTGCTCTTGTCTAAAATTGCCTTCTTCTGACTCATACCCACTCTCCTCGTAAAGTCGCCTGTTTCTGTCCAGCAACTCACGCATTTCAGCGCCCCGACTAGCCTAGTACTGCGGCTGGCTTGGGCAAAACCCCCGACTCTCCCATCAGTAGCGTTCTGGCTTCTGTTCACGTTAATCCCCAAATCTGTAACCATCGCATGCAACTCGATGTTGAAGCAGCGCTATTCTTCGATCGCGACCACGTCGCCGTTTCCCTACTAACCACGTTGCCGGGTCTGCTTCCCTCGTAGTCGTTAGCCATCAAGCTAGCTAATTCCACGCTCTGATATCACTTGACACAGTAGAAGTAGTTGGAAAACAGGGAGACTTACAAATGCAAAGTCCTTAAGAAATCTTCGTTCACCAGATAAGAAACAGTAAAGAGAATTATGGAGAGAAACTCTCGGAGAAGTATTACGACATTGATGACAAGTGATCAATATAGAAAGCCTTGTATCTAATATATGATACTGGCTAAACAAAAATTCGAAAATACCCTTAACTTATAACAACAATATAAAAAAGGGAGAAATAAAATATACAATAAACCAAAACAGTAAACTCGCTACAGACAAATTAGAAACAATAAATTAAACACAATTAGACACTCCCTGTTTCTTTCTTAGTTTTCTTTGCTTCTAAGCGGGACAAGTAGTTCAAGGTGATTTATCCTACATCAGTTTGGGTCGGTCAAAACACGAATTTTGAGCCCCAACACCAAGTATTGGCAATGCCTATCACTTGGTGTCCGATGTTGAACAACAAAGGCAGATTTTTTCTGTTCAAAGACCAATGGTAAAGGCAGCTACTTTTCAGACACAGAGCAAACATAGTGACAAAGAACGGGCATATTAAAGAACTAGAAAAAGGGATCAATTGAGGTGTGGACATTGTCAGAAATTGGACTACTCTGAAGTACTTGGTCATAGGTTGTCCTCCTTATAACTGCCGAGACTATCAAATTATATCTCTTAATAACCGATTCACCAAATAACTGTAATATAAGGCAACACTAACTCGAATCCTTAGATCGCTTTAATTATGTAATCAAATCAGGATAGTAACAACATGGTGTGTTTTTTTATAACAATTAATCAACTAAAAGCAACGAAAAGGATAAACAGAATTTGGAAAACAACCAATCCAGGGAGAGTAGCCAGTCTTGATTTTAATCTATCCTTGATCACTAATAAGTCATTCAATCACTAATCGAGTCCTTGGCTTTTAGAACATATCAAGAAGCCTCAATATGGTCTTTGGGTCCACTACTGGATAAGCATATAGAATTTAATCAATCAAGGTTAGACAAATTAAGCATCCATCAAAACTCATATTGACCTAAAACCAGATTCCAACTAAGCTAAACAACTCATCAAATAGCCTTGATGCCTTATTCAATCTCCGCAGTTCTCTTTTGACACATGGTAATTATGCAACTATCATATAAACATCCCAATCAAATTTAAGCAACTTAATCAGAATCAACAAAAAGAAAAGGAGAAACTTGATTAATGCTTGAACTGGAAAATACTTAAAACAAGATCTCATAATCAAACATCAATATTGTCAATCCCTAGGATTGATTAAAGATTCTAACCCTCCATGAACAAGAGGGATGAACTTATAGGAAAACAAAGTAAACCCAAGGGAGAACATGGAAGAAAATAGGAAGAAAAGGAATGGAATAGTGCTCCAGTTGCTGCCTCCTCTTTCTGCAGCTCCAGCCTATATATATATATATATATATATATATATATATAACCCTAAAACTAGTAAATACAACTTTTCCCCTAGGATAAAATCACTCCATCTGTCTGACCAGCCCATCAACCGATTTCCAGGGAAAAAGTATTAGCAAAACACTATAGTTTTGATAAGTGGCCTTGTCACAATGGCTTTTAGGCACGTAAAGGAAAACACGGTGAAAAAATGGAGTCGCTATCAATTAATTAGAAGGATAATTGGGATCCTTAAAAAGAAAGGAAAACTAGCCCTCAGAACCAGAGGAAAGGTTCGGGAGTCTAATTATGTGTGGGAAAAGTGTTAGGCACCCCACAACGTTCATCCTTAACAATGGTTACCCTAAATTGTTTGTGCTTTAAAATTTTTAATTTATTTAAATTACCCTTTTTATTAATAAAATAATAAAAGACGAAGATAGAGAAAGAAGTTACTAGACCTATCTCACCAAGTAAGTGCCTACGTACCCCAAAAGGGGTCAAGGTCAACGTAATTCAGATAATTTTATTAAATTGATGAAAAGATGCTAGAACATTAGGGGAAATTAAATTTCTTTGAATAGAGAATTTAGGGCATTCTAGGGAATATAGGATTCCACTGGAAAGCCTATGAAGAATAAAGTCTTAGAGAAGATAAATTTCTACTGAATGCCTTAGAAAATGATATTGGGGAGTGTGTATTCTCCACTGAATACCTATAGCAGTTAGGAGACTTTGGGGAATATAAAATCTCACTAAAAGCCTAAAAAAGGAAAAGGTCAAAACTTTTGGGAAGATAACCTTCCACTAAAAGTTTGGGATAAGTCGAGATGATATAACTTTATTAACCCGAATCGAATGGCCAATTAGATACTTCTAAGACTTTTAGGGTACAAAAGTAAATTTCCAAAATATTAAGGGTCAACACGTAATTTCTAAAGTACTGGTTTCAAGATGCAATTAAAAATATTGGGGTCAGAAATAAATTGTCTAAGAATTAATCTAAACAGCTTTGGACTTTATGAAATTTAAGCCCTTAAAGCCCATGAAAAATAAGTTCATTTGACCCTCGGAGTCATTTGCGAGATATTGGGCCCTATACCCCTTTTTGTTTTTGAGATAACTCAATTGGGCTTTTGAAATAATTTAAGTATTGGGCCTTTGAAACCTATAAAAAGAAAAAAAAAAGTTCATTTGACCCTTGGAGTCATTTGAGAGATATTGGGCTCTATACCCCTTTTTCATTTTTGAGATAACTCAATCGGGCTTTTGAAATAATTTAAGTATTGGGCCTTCGAAACCCATAAAAAGAAAAAAAGTTCATTTGACCCCTTAGAGTCATTTGAGAGATATTGGGCTCTATACCCCTTTTTCGTTTTTGAGATAACTCAACCGGGCTTTTGAAATAATTTAAGTATTAGGCCTTTGAAGCCGTTGCAAATCTCTTTTTTTTTTAATGGGCTTTTGAAGTAAAAATATTTTAAAATTCATTTATAAAACATGGGCCTAACCTTTCAAGGCCTTTTAAGCCTTATTTGTCAAATTAATTAAGTTCGAAGGAAATTTGACAAAAGAATCCCTTTAAGCTAAAAGCACTTAAGATGTATTTGGACACCTCAATAAAAGGACTTGACCCAATATGCCATAATTTAGAATAATTCAAGTAGAAACACAAGTAATAGGAGACAAAACCAAATGAAATGAACCAATAATACAATATCAGTAAGGGAAATAAACATACCAATAAAAGACATTCACTTATTGTTAATAAAACTCTACAACACGTAATTGATGGCAGAAGGATTGAACTAACTACATAGCACTACCAAACAAAAGTCATGAATTATGATACCCATAAATAAAAACATACAGAATAAGCTATAGAATATACCGAGCTCAGGAGCTAAAGGGTAATTACTATCTTTAATACACCACAAGAAGTATATTAAAACCAGACTTTGTATCTAAAGATACAAGAGTTAAACTAAGATCATGCCTGAATCAAAAAGGGAATTCAAACTGAAGTAGCATATCTAAAAGGCTCAAAAACTAGATGAATTCTAAATCAATAAATTCTAGGATCTGAAATCAAAATTATTTGAAGACTATTTCAAACATGGAACTAGAATAAATGGCAAATCAGAGTGATTTCGAAAAATAACAGAATAGGGACCTTAGATCAGTCATGAAATCTAACTTCAACCCGTGATTCAGCATATAAATGAACAACTATTGACCCAGAACCATTTTGAACCAATTTCAAGCATTGAGCCAAAATAAACTTTCCATCAGAATTACTTTGAAAACCAACAGATATGGTCATAAGATCAGAATGAAACCAACTCCACGTCAACCAGAATATATGAGCATTAAAACAGAATCAGTTTCCAACAAATGGGAATTATTAAAATCAAAATAGGAATCGACTGGGAATAATTAAAATCAGAAAAGGAATTCAAATGGGAATAAATAAAATCAGAGAAGGGGTTCATAACCATCCAAACCCTCAAGCACAGATTCAGGCAAGGAATTCCGAGACATAAACTAAACATCAGATCAAGAAATATCGGGCTGTCAAACAGAATCAGATTTTGCCAAACAAATTGCATATTTATGGCCATAATTAGAGACAAGCAACCACCATTTAGCATGTGGGTTCTTTGGATACAAAGAAAGCCAGAACATCATAGCTCACTCAAAATAAATAATCAGTACTAGTTACATGCAAAGAAAGGAAAGGAAGACATTTTACCTGAGTTTTCAAATCTCTTTTTGAAGGTTTTTTTTTTTGCTCTCGATTTTTTGTTCTGTGCCTCCAGGGTCTCTTTGGAATCCTTTTTTTCTCTACTATCTTTATCCTTTTTTTTGCGATCCCCTTTTCTTCGTGCCCCTCTTTTTTTATAGGCAAGGCCAGGACAAAATCTCGCAAAAATGGGTATGCAAGCACTGAGAATCAATAAAGCCAGGGGCGTGTCGCTCATGGACATTGCAAAGGTGTGGGGTTGGCATAACTGTAGAGCAAAGGTGCGGCGTGCAACGTGGCAGAGGTTACAAAAAATGGCTAGACCGAGAGGTGGCAGAAAGGAGCTTGCCAGAATTCCAATTAGGGAAATGGCAAGGCAAAGATAAGATGAGGAGTAGGAGAAATGGAGACAAATTGCTAGAGCAAGGGCGCAACGCAGAGTTGTGAATCAGGAAAAAAAAAAAAGAGGGAATTCTATTGCAGCTAAGGCAGAGGTGAAAAGGGGAGAAAGAAACGTGGCCATGGCATGAGGGGGAAAGGGACATGGTGCAGGGGCAAAAACTGAGGACGTGCGACGTTAGGCAAAGAAAAGGGGAAAGGAAAGTAGAAGTGCGGGTAGGGTTTCAGAAGGGCTAAAAAAGGGGATCCGGGTCAATTAAACAGGTTGGACTAGATACAGGGTTAGGTTGGACCAGACATAAGATTGGGCTGGATCTCCTTGTCTTTGTTGAGGGTCCGCTGGATGCCAAAAAAATGGCCCTTGTGTGTTTTTTTTCTTCTCTTTTTTTGGTTTTTTTTGGTTTTTAAATTTAATTAATTTTTTTATACATATATATATATATATTATATTTTTGCCATTTTGATTATTTTTATTTTTTTCTATTTATTATTATATTTTGATTTTGATTATTATCATTATTTCATTTATTATTATTATTATTTTGAGAAAAATTTATTAAACACAAGTTTCAAGGGACACCTGGACAAATGGAGTGTTTACAAGCCTGCACAAGAGGAGTTCTAGTGACAACATCCTAGTTCTAACTTCCAGGTTGAATTTGGCCCTCTAGACATCCAATTCAGCTCTGGAGGTTTTCATCAAAGTTGTAGAGATTTCTCTTAGCATTCCGACAAGATAAAATTCATGATTATTAGATGTCTAGAACTCAAGTTATAGCCGAAAAATAGAGGTAGTGTAAAAGTCCTAATAATGCTGCAAAAACAATTAAGCCCAATTGGAACTCAAACTTATAAAATGTGGCCGAACCCAATAAATTAAGCATATAAGATGTTTAAAAGACTAAATATGAGGGTTAACTAATGTATAGAAATTGTGTTTATCAAATTTCCCCACACTTAACTTTTGCAAGTTCCGAGCAAATTAAAACTCCAGTACTACAAAACAAAGAAATACAAGGGCTTGTTTTGTTTTATTGTTTTTTAAAATAGTTTTCGAGAACAATTATAAAAAATAGTTTTATAAAACAAAAAAACAAAAAACTGGTTTAGGTAAAAATAGTTTCCATTAGTTATTTTTCATTTTTTTTTTAGAAAACAGAGGAAAAAAACAAGCCAAACACAAAAAAGTTGTTCTCTATTTTTTATTTTTTAGTCATTGTTTTCGGAAACAATTTTTAAAAACAACTGATAAAAATACTTATCCAAACAAGTTTTTTTGTTCTCATAGAACAAAAAATTAGTTTTTTAAAATCGTTCCAAACAAACCCGAATATACTCAAAAACTAAAAACTCCAAAAGAGACAACTTCCAATGATGGTCAAGAATGCAAAATTCTAGAAGCAAGAAGAGCAACCAAGGATTCAAGGGTTTACAGCATCCATGAGTTAACATTTCTTCTCATATCAAAACAACCAACAAGGTAGCTTCAATTGAAAAGTATGAGTCAAGAATGATAGATCCTTATAAGATACACTCTCAATCCTTCAAGTGTTTAGAAGGCAAGTGTTTCACTCAGTTAAGCCCGTGAAAATAATTATGCACTACCATAATCTTGCACAAACATATGCACACACAAATCAAGAGGACTTAATTCAAGGCTGTGCTAGGGCCAAGGCAAAGGAAGGACACAATAGGGATATGACAAGTTATGTACCCAAAAGAATGAAAGAGCATTGGAAAGGAACTCAAATGACAAGTATCAAGAATTTAACCTCAAAGTCATGTATGCAAAACATATTCTTCTTATATATGTCTTCATGTTTATTTTCTTTCACAACAGTATTCTTTGTTTGTTTCTCTTTTCTTCTTTTTTTTTTTTAAAAAATGACTTTGCACATTACACATCAATTTCACAACCACCACACTTGTACTAGTCTCCACCAACAAAAGGCTTCTCCACTAAAAATGAACCAATGCTCTCCCATTCCCTAAGGTAAGGTAAGGCAAAGACATGGTTTTTCACATAGGCATTTAATGAGCTAAAATAAGGGATTAGAAATTAGGCTCAAGGGGGTTAAACAAAGGGAAATGATGCAAGGTTGGCTATTTGGCTAAAGTAGCTAAGTTAAGAAAGAATGCCTCAATCATGTTTATGTATGCAAGTGAAAGTACAAACTCAAAAAAAATCAAAGCAAGTTATAGAGTGATCAATTGGCATAAGTGAAAATCACACAAGAAGGAAGGGAATGGCACACATGCTAAATCTATCTATCAATAGGCTCAAATCTCACAAGGCATATATCTATCAAACTCAATCATCAATCTAACATCCAAAAACGTGCTATAAACCTTGAATTTCAATTGCTACAAACTTACAAACTTTGCACATCCTAAAACATCATTGGAAGGCAATTTAAAAATAGAAAGAGATGAAAAACAGAAGCAAAAATCGAAGAACAAAATCAAAACAGTAACAATAAAATAGAGACAGAAATTTAAGGCAGAAATTTAAAACAAAAAAATGAAATTAAAGACATAACATAAAAAATAGAAAACATAGAACAAAAAATAGAAAATAGAAAATAGAATGTAAAATCCCCCTACACTTAAATTCTACATTGTCCTCAATGTAAAACACAAAAAGTAACATGCTATAAGTATCATTAAGCAATCTAAGACAAGTAAAATAAATGAGAGAGAAAAGAAACATCCCTAAGAAGTGAGGTTGATGACTTCCTATAAGTCAACCTTCTCCACTATGTCCTTTTAAGCTCCCTCATAGAATGGTTTAAGGCGGTGTCCATGGACTTGGAAAGCTTTGCTAGTGGCTTCACTTATAATCTCCACCGCACTGTAAGGAAAAACCTTAGTGACCACAAATGGACCAAGCCACCTAGAACAGAGCTTGCTGAGCATTAGCTTAAGACAAGAATTGTAAAGCAACACTTTTTGTCCAATGTGAAACTCTTTCCTCACCACCATCTTATCATGCACAGCTTTGGTTTTCTCTTTATAGATCGAGGAGTTCTAACCGAATTTCTTCAAGTTCTTGAAGTTGGAGCTTCCTTTGGGATCCTGCTTTGACTAAGTTAAGATTACACTGCTTCATTGCCCAATATGCCTTATGCTCTATCTCCACTAGAAGGTGACACGCCTTGCCAAATACTATTCTATAAGGTGACATGCCTATATGGGTTTTGTAGGCGATCCTATAAGCCTACAATGTATCATCTAAACGCATGCTCTAATCTTTCCTGTTTGGTTGGACTATTGTCTCTAGAATATACTTTAACTCCCTGTTTGACACCTCGACCTGCCAATTGGCTTGCAAATGATAAGGAGTTGATACTTTATGAAGCACTCCATATTTTCTCAATAAGGCCTGCATATTTTTGTTGCAGAAGTGAGAGCCTTAGTCATTGGTGATTGCTCTTGGAATGCCAAACCTACAGAAAATGTGAGTTCTATAGCTAAATAAGACAACATGAGAATCATTAGTACAAGTAGCCTTGGCCTCCACCCATTTAGAAACATAATCTATAGCTAAAAGAATGCACACAAAACCAACAAAACTAGGGAAATGACCTATAAAATCAATACCCCAAGCATTAAATATCTCACAAAACAGTAAAGGCCGTTGAGGCATCTCATTCCTATGGGAAATATTACCTGTCCATTGGCATTGTGCACAATGCTTACAAAAGTTAATGCATCATGAAACAAGGTAGGCCAATATAATCCAGCGTCTAAAACTTTTTTAGTAGTGTGTTGAGAAATGACCACCACATGAAGAAGTATGGCAGAATTTCAAGATAGAATCAAACTCATGTTCAGGCACATAACGCCTAATGACTTGATCACTACACAATCTCCACAAATAAGGATTATCCCACACATAAAGCTTAGTTTCACTTTTAAGCTTATTTACTTGATGTTTCTTAAAATAGGCAGGTAACTCAAATGCAGTTAAGTAATTCACCATATCAGCATACCAAGAATCCTTACCTTGCAGTTGATAAAGCTGCTCATATGGGAAAGTCTCTTTGATGTGAAGGTGGTCCAGGGTTAGTGGAATCTGGCTTAAATGGTCCGCTACCAAGTTCTCTACTCCGCTCTTATATCTAATCTGTAGGTCAAATTCTTGCAAGAGTAGCATCCACCTAATGAGTCTAGGCTTCACATTTGGCTTTTTGAGCAAGTGCTTTAAAGCTGCATGGTTAAAGAAGGCAACCACTTTATAACCAAGCAAATAAGCGTAAAATTTATCTAAAGCAAAAACAATAGCTAGAAGCTCATTCTCAGTGGTGGTGTAATTTGCTTGGGCAGCATTGTAAGTGCGAGAGCCATAAGAGATCACGTGCGACAGTTTGTCCACTCTTTGAGCAAGGACAACACCTACTACAAAATTGGATGCATCACACATAAACTCGAAAGGAAACTCCCAATTTGGGGGTTAGATGATGGGAGTTGAGGCAAGGCTTTGCTTCGATTTATCAAAGGCTGATCTGCAATGCTTGTCAAAATCGAACTCCACTTCCTTTTGGAGAATTCTAGACAATGGGAGGGCAATCTTGCTGAAATCCTTGATGAATCGCCTATAGAACCTTGCATGACCAAGAAAAGAACACACTTCCTGCACACGGGTGGGGTAAGGTAAAGAGGCAATAACATCAATCTTAGCCTTATCTACTTTAATTCCTTTGCTAGAAATTATATGCCCTAAAATTATGCGTTGTTCTTCCATGAAATGACATTTCTCAAAATTAAGAACAAGGTTAGTCTCAATGTATCTATCATGCACTTTAGCAAGGATGTCTAAACATTCATCAAAGGAGAAGCCATAAACAGTAAAGTCATCTATAAAAACCTCCATGCAATGTTCTAAAAATAAATAAAAAATGCTTACCATACATCGCTGGAATGTACCTTGGGAATTACAAAGGCTAAAAGGCATCCTCCTATATGCAAATGTACCAAATGAACAGGTGAAAGTAGTCTTCTCCAGATCCTTCGGGGCTTTGTGAATCTGGAAGTAGCCTGAGAAGCCGTCGAGGAAGCAATAATGGGATTTTCCTACCAACCTCTTGAGCATTTAATCAATGAATGGCAGAGGGAAGTGATTATTCTATTGTTGTTTGGTTAAGTCTTCTATAATCAATGCAAGCTCGCCAACTGTTCTGCACTCTGGGTGGGAATCAACTCATTCTTCTCATTGGTTGCTGCAGTTATGCCAGTCTTCTTGGGAACCACTTGCACTGGACTCACCCATTTGCTGTCTAAAATGGAGTAAATAATGTCAGATGACAATAACTTGCTCACTTCTTTCTTTACCACATCCAAAATTAAAGGGTTAAGTCTCATTTAGGGTTACTTCACTGGTTTAGTTCCTTCCTCCAATAAAATCCTATGCATACAGGTAGAGGGGCTAATACCAGGAATATCTGCAAGTGTCCATCCTATTGCTTTCTTATGTTGCTTCAACATCTACAACAACCTCTCTTTCTGTTCAGGTTACAGATGCTTGGCTATGATTATTGGTAGCTTGTCTTCCTCTTGTAGAAAGGCATACTTGAGGTGGTCAGGTAACGGTTTCAACTCTAATATAGGTGGCTGCTACACAGAAGGAACTAATTTGATTTGAGAAATCGAATCCACTATTTTAATCGTAGCAACACTTGCAATGTCTGCATTATTCTCTAAAGTAGATTCATCATATCTCAAAAATTCAGAAGAGGAGGATTCTGAAAATTTAGAATTTTCAGAGTACTCAATTATAGTAATTCTCATGTATTCAAAAATCTCGGAACATGCAGCACAACTTCCATTGCAAGTATCACAACCAAAACATTCTAAAGTATATAAAAGTTCAACTGTGTCAGGGAATTCGGTTACCAGATTAGCATGCACCTCATCAACCAGCAAATCTATTATATATAATTGGAAAATTGAATGCTCTTCTGAAGGATATTTCATGGCATCAGACAAGTTAAAACGAATCACAGTACCACCAAATTCCATGGAGAGAGTATCAGCATGCACATCAATTATTATTTTAGCAGTTTTTAAGAAGGGTCTACCTAAAATCAATGGAGCATGTCCAGATGTAAACTCGTCTTCCATATTTAACACATAAAAATCTGCTGGAAAAATTAAATCATTTACCCTAACTAGTACATCTTCAAGAAGTCCTATAAGAGATGTTGTACTTTTGTTTGCAAGATGAATGACCACTCTAGTAGGCTTTAACTCTCCAATTTGCAAGGATGAATAAATTTACATAGGAATTACATTAATTGAAGCACCCAAATCAAGCATGGCATTCGGGAACTGCTTATCTCTAATGGTACAGGGAATGGTAAACATCCCAGGATCCTTGAATTTAGATGTCATGTTAGGTTGGATCATAACTGACACGTTTCTTCCTATGCTCGCTTTCTCATTACCTTTCAACCTCCTCTTATTAGTACACAATTCCTTCAAAAACTTGGCATACTTGGGAATCTGTTTGATTGCTTCTAAGAGAGGTACATTGATTTCCACTTTCCTGAAAATTTCCACGACTTCTCTGTTTAACTCAGCTTCAACAATCTTCTTGGACTGTATAACTCTTTTGGGAAATGAAAGAGGAATGTTGGGAATAGAGTCCTCTGCTTGGTTTTGAAGGGATGAATGGTTTTGTTTTGGGAAGGATTTCTGGCTGCAGGGTCTAGATTGTGTTCTTTGATGGGATCCTGGACTGTGGAAGTCTGGCTGGGTTCTGAAACACTCACTTCCTTGCCACTGCATAAGGTTATGGCATTCACATTGCCTCTTGGGTTGGTAAATGTTTAGGAGGGTAATTTGCCAGAACCTTGAGATTTTAACTCATATTTAGTAGTTGCAAGCTAACCCATCTGAGTCTTCAAGCTATGAATGCTAGTCTTAGTCCTTTGTTGAAATTGTATATTGTTGGTGGCCATCTGCTTTACTAAATTCTCAAATGAAGGTTTAGTTTTTGTGGCTACTAGTATTACTACCTACTTGGTCCAGTATAAAATTGAAACTGAGGTTGTCTAGGTGGTTGCTGGAATGGTTGCCTGTACTGTTGCTACAGAGTTGCTTACGATACCTCATATTGGGATAATCTTTCCAACTATGGTTGTATGTGCCACACAGACTAGCAGATCCCTGCGTAGGTAGTTTTTGTTCCACTACCACCTGTCTCATTAAGGAAGTCAACTCATCAAGTTTATGCTCCAATCTTTGTTGGTCAGTACGAAACACATGAACCTCATCACTTTTCTAGTAGAAGTAATCATCTGAGTACCAAACTGTTGGGAATTGGCAGCCATGCTAGCAATTAAGCTTTTGGCAACAACTGGGGTTTTATCAACTAATGCACTTCCACTGGCGGCATTAATTATGCTCCTGTCCATAGGCAACAAACCCTCATAGAAATACTGAATTAACAGTTGATCACTAATCTGGTGATGAGGGCAGCTTGAGCACAGTTTCTTAAATTGTTCCTAATACTCATACAAAGTCTCTCCTGATATCTGTCTTATACCACATATATCTTTTCTACTGGAGGCAGTTCTAGATGCAGGGAAAACTTCTCCAATAACAGCTTTTTCATGTCATTCCAACTCCTTACTAGCCCTTGTGAAAGGCAATATAGCCAATCCTTAACCGCATCAGCAAGGAAAAAAGCGGATGCTCTCAGTTTAATGTGCTCATATGATATTCCTTGTGGCTTCATGGTTGAACAGACCACATGGAATTCCTTCAAATGCTTATGAGGGTCCTCACCAGCTAGGTTATGAGACTTTGGCAACAAATGTATCAGTCCAGATTTAAGCTTAAAGTCAACATCAAGATTAGGATATTGGATCCCTAAAGGATGGTATGTAACATCAGGGGTAGCTAGTTCCTTAAGGGTCCTATTTGGCATGTTCTCACCCATAGTTACAATATCACTTTGGGCTGCAGGTTCAAGTTTAGTTCCACTTAAGGCTTCACGTTTAGTTTCAATATCACTTTCAAATTCAGATGCAATTCTTTTACAAAGCCTACGAGCTCTATTAAGTGAATGTAGGGTCTTCTCAATGTCAAGATCAGTATAAAGTAAATGACTAGTAAAAGACCTAGTCATGCAGCATACAAAGCACTAAAACTCAAAACATGCAATATAGACTACATAACATTGAAATTCTACCAAAATCAATATAATTAACCAATCTACACATTTTTAAAAATTATGGGATCACCACAGGCTGAAAACTAGATAAAAATGATACTAAAAAATGCAATATAAGATCTGAAAAAAATGAGAAAGTGGTCTAAACGATGGAATTTGGAAAAACCAAGGGGTACTTGTTTATCAGGTTATTTTCCTTCAACTGACCAAGTTTCAGGTCATTCTGAGCACATTTGTTTGTACAAGATTATGAAAAATGACCTAAAATCGCCTTTTTTCACTTGAAAACCACCAAAACATAGCAATTCAGGGGTTAGTGAAGGATTAGTAGTCAATTATACACCTAATAAGATTGATCAAAATCAAAATAATCCCTGGCAACGACGCCAAAATTTGATAACTACCTAGGCTATCAAATTATATCTCTTGATAACCGATTCACCAAATAACTGCAGTATAAGGCAACATTGAGTCGAATCCTTGGATCACTCTAATTATTTAATCAAATCAAGATAGTAACAACAGAGGGGGTGTTTTTGATAACGATTAATCAATTGAAAGCAACAAAAAGGATAAACAGAATTTGGAAAACAACTAATCCAGTGAGAGTAACCAGTCTTGATTTTAATCTATCTTTGATCACTAATGAGTCATTCAATCACTAATCGAGTCCTTGGTTTTTATAACATATCAAGAAGCCTCAATATGGTCTTTGGGACCACTACTGGATAAGCATATAGAATTTAATCAATCAAGGTTAGACAAATTAAGCATCCATCTAAACCCATATAACGTAAAAACCAGAATCCAACCAAGCTAAACAACTCATTAAATAGCCTTGATGCCATGTTCAATATTTACAGTTCTCTTTTGACACATGGTAATTATGCAACTATCATATGAACATCCCAATCAAATTTAAGCAACTTAATTAGAATCAACAAAAAGAAAATGAGAAATTTGATTAATGATTGAACTGGAAAATACTTAAGACAAGATCTCAAAATCAAACATCAAAACTGTCAATCCCTAGGATTGATTAAAGGTTCTAGCCCTACATGAATAAGAAGGATGAACTTACAGGAAAACAAAGAAAACCCTAGAGAGAACAGAGAAGAAAATATGAAGAAAAGGAATGGAATAGTGCTCTAGCTGCTGCCTCCTTGTTCTGCAGCTCCAGCCTATATATATAACCCTAAAACTAGTAAATACAACTTTGCCCCTAGGTTAAAATCACTTCAGCTATCTGACCAGCTCATCAACCGATTTCTAGGGAAAAAGCATCAGCAAAGCGCTACAATTTTGATAAGTGGCCTGCACAAGAGGAGTTATAGTGATAGCATTACAATTCTAAATTCCAGGTTGAATTTGGCCTACCAAACATCTAATTCATCCTTGGAGCTCTTCATCAAGGTTTTAAAGATTTCTCTTAGCTTTCCTACAAGATAAAATTTGTGATTATCATATGTCTAGAACTCAAGTTATGGCCAAAAAATAGAGGCCGTGTAAAAGTCCCAATAATGCTGAAAAATACAATTAAGCCTAATTGGAACTCAAACTTATATAATGTGGCCAAACCCAATAAATTAAGCATATAAAAGGTTTAAAAAAACTAGATGTGAGGGTTAACTAATGTACAGAAATTATGTTTATCACCTCCCAATTGGCGGAAGAGTTTACATGAAGGAAACAAAGGGGATAAGATTTATTCAACATCTAAATAGAGAAGTGTCCCAAGGGCAGCTCAAGTTGGGCTAGATACAAGCCTTGTCCCAAGACTAACACAAATGCAATATGAAAGGTTGTTACAGTGTTTAAATCTTGAAGTAAGGCACATATAGCAGAGAATCAATCAGCTAATCCCATTGTAAATATGGCTGGTAAAACTAATTATGGCAAATCTTGGATAATGGACTCTTAAGCAACATAGCACATAACATGTGATAATAGGCTATTGGTAAAAAAGAAACCTAGTAGAGAACCACCAGCCAAAATTCCAATGGGAATAGTGTCTCTATTAAAGGCATTGGGAAATCTTATCTTCCTAATGGACTAAAAATTACTCATGCGTTGAGTATACTAGACTTTAAATACAACTTACTCTTAGTTAGTAAATTGACCGGAGAATTTAATTGTGCATTGGCATTTGTTGTAGATTATTGTGTAATGCATGACTTACATTCAAGGAACTTGATTGGAGTGGGTAGGCAGTGTGATGGCTTGTATTATCTCGAGTCAATGCAGAATAGAAGTATAGCAATGGTAGTAAGTAGGAAGAGTGGCTTAGAGATTTGGCATAGAAGACTTGGTCATGCCTCCTATGCCAAGGTCCAATAGATTAAGATTGTCTCTAATGATATTGATGATGGAAATGTTTTGCACTGTGAATCATGTATGATAGCTAAACAGACTAGACTGTCTTTTCCTATTAGCTCAATAAAATATGTTTCATGTTTTGATTTAATTCATTGTAATATATGAAGGCCTTGCATAATAGCATTTTTTCAGGGAGCTCATTACTTTCTTTCAATTGTATATGATTATAACAGGGGTTTGGGTTTAAATGATGAAACATAAGTTTGAAGTCAATCGTTATCTACCTATGTTCTACAATATGGTGGAGACACAATTCGGCAAGAAATTTAAGCAGATAATGACACATAATTCCAAACAAATCACATGCTTAATTATTATGGGGAACGTGGCATAATATTGCAAATGTCATGTACCTATACCCCTCAACAAAATGGAGTGGTAAAAAGAAAACACATGCATATTCTAAAAACAATAAGAGCTTTAAGATTTTAGGCTAAACTTTTAATCAAAATTTGGGGAGAATGTGTCCTTACCGCCATATATCTTATCAACAAGCTGCCATTTAAAGTTATAAAGAATAAAACAAAGCATGAAATTTTGTTAGGCAACAAACCAACTTATGAGCATTTGAGTGTCTGTAAATAGTTTAATTATTATTATAGTAATTTTAAACTTCTTTTTTTTTCTTAACGCACATTTGTCATTAATTATTCAAAGATTAATTTATTCCATTAATAATACTGTTGAGAAAGATCATGTATAAGTTTTGATGTGTCAACTAATCATGAAGAAAGTTAGCTAGAATAAGATGATAACCTAGAAAAGGGCAAGCATAATTAGAAAATGAGGAACAGGAAAAAGTTATAAATGAAATAAAACTTTGAATCAAGTGTGAAAAGAATCTAGCTAGTTTTCAGTCTGACATACTCTCTTGTAGGAAGCCACCGCCCTTTTGCCTGAAAAATTGGATGCCTTCTTGAAAGCCACCGCCCAACTTCTAGAAGACTTTTTGTACAAAAGTAAAAATACATATTATTTTATTGATTAATGTTCCATCTCTAATTTCATTCAAAGATGTAAAGTCTACATATTCAAATTATATCAACCAAAACTAGAAAGGCTTTAAGTGTGAAACCTGCAAAAGTAAACTTATGCTCTCCACCTCACCGCCTCATTTAAGTAAGGCTACATCGTTTTAGTGAAGCCATCACAATGCTATGTTGTTTTAGACTAACTAGTTAATGATCGGTAACAAACCCCCTTCTTGCAATTACCCTTGTCCTCAAGGGTTAAAAGCGAGATACTTATTCAACAAATCAAAGTAATACTCCTAGGTAGCATCCTTAATAGGTTTATTCTTCCATTGAACCAGCACCTTTGTTGCCACCTTGCCTCCTCTGTTGACCATCATACTGTCCAAAATGGCTTTAGGTTCGTCTATCTCAATAATGTTTGGTAGGGAATAAGGTAATGATGTTGAAGCAGGCATTGCCTCAATATGCTTCTTAAGCTAAGACACATGGAACATAGGATGAATTTTAATTCCGAGAGGAAGTTGCAATGCATAAGCCACAACTCCCACTCAAGCCAGCACCTGAAAAAGGCCATAATATCGAGCTGATAACTTGTCAGAAGATCGTGTTGCCAGTGAGGTTTGCCTATATGGCTGCAACTTCACATACCAAATCACCTAGGTTAAATTCTCTATCAGAAAGATGTTTGTTAGCAATTTTCTTCATCCTCTATTGAACCCTTTGGAGATGAAATTTAAGTGGTTTGATTACTATTTCCTTGCTGGTCATACTCCTATCAACCAAAGCCACCTTGGGCTCACCGGGAAGGTATGGCAAATGAAGTAAAGGGGTTGCCCGTACACAATCTCAAAAGGTGTGGCTTGAATGGTAGAATGAAAAGTAGTATTATACCAATATTTTGCAAGAAGTAACGATTTAACCCAGCTATGTGGAGCCTCCCCATATATGTACCTTGGGTATGTTTCTAGGCACTTATTGACAATTTCTGTTTGACCATCGGTTTATGGATAGTAAGCTGTAGATAATTGAAATTTGGCGCCCTAACATTTAAATAGAGTTGTCCAAAAGTCACTGATAAAGATAGAATCTCTATCACTAGTAATAGTTCTAAGCAAACCAGGTAACCTGTATATATGATCCAGAAATAGTTGAGCTACTTGAAAGGCTATATAAAGGTGAGAAAAGGCCACAAAATGTGCAGCTTTGGATAATATGTCTATCACCACCATGATAGTTGATTTGTCATTAGAAGAAGGTAATTCATCTACAAAGTCAATAGTCACATCAGTCCACACCCCTTTTGGTATAGGCAAAGGCTATAACAACCCAAGAGAAGCCATGGTATCATACTTGACTCTTTGGTAGACTCCATAAGCTGTTACAAAACCTTGCACATCCTTGGTTAGTTCCTTCAAGTAAAATAAATTCTTCACCCTCCAGATAGTTACATCTCTTCTAAAGTGGCTACCAATATATGATGTTTGCATTAAGTTCAATATTTTCGGCCTCGGGGCTAGGTTTTTACCCACCACCAATTTACCCTTTCTTCTCAAATATCCATTAACCCAAGTATAATGTATGTGATCCTATGAATTGGTTTGAAGCTATTTTATTATCTTCTGCAAGCTTGTATCTTGCTACCAAGTCTCTTAAATATGTGCAAATAAGTCAAAACTAATGGTGTATAATGCCATAAGTAGTAATTCAGAGTTTAGGACCCTTAAAAGAGCATCTACAGCCACATTCTCTTTTCCCTACTTATACTGAATCTCATAATTAAACCCCAACAATTTTGTAACCTAGCCTTGTTGAAATTGAGTGTTCAACTTCTGGTCAAGCAAGTGTTTCAAGCTTTTTGATGTGTCTTAATAATAAAGTGCTTATTCATCAAGCAATGCTTCCACCTCTACACTGCCAAAATTATAGCCAATAATTCTTTTTCATAAACAAATAAGTTTTGCTGCTTAGGTCCAAGGCTTTGCTAATAAAGGCTATAGGGTGGTGATCTTGCATTAACACAGCCTCAATTCATACTCCACTGGCATAAATTTCAATTACAAAAGTCTTGTTAAAATCTGGTAGTACTAAAAACTGGAGATGTAGTCAAGGTAGTTTTGAGTCGTTCAAAGTTGTAGTAGCTATTTCATTCCAATGGAAGCCTTCCTTCCTCAACAATAGAGTAAATGGCCTAGCTATGACTCTGAAACCCCTCACAAACCTTCTGTAATACCCTACTAGACCTAGGAAGCTTCTTAGTTGCTTAACATTTGTGGGCATTAGCCAATTTCTGATGGCATCTACCTTAGAGTGATCAGTTGCCACTCCTTGACTAGAAATGTAGTGACCAATATATTCCACTTAAAGGACAGCAAAGAAACATTTACTTCTCTTGGTTAACAATTGGTTTTCTCTCATTAACACAAACATAGCTTTTAAATGTACCACATGCTCTTCAACTGAAGCACTATATACTAAAATATCATTAAAGAATACTAGCACATATTTTTTGAGATAAGGCTAAAAAATAGTGTTCATAAGATGCTAAAAGGTGGAAAGAGCATCGGTTAAACCAAAAGGCATAACCAAGTACTCGTAATGCCCAAAATGAGTTTTGAATGCAATTTTATAACCAAGTTTTGAATGTAATTTTATGACTTGGTGATACCTGACTCGCAAGTCAAGCTTGAAAAGAATCATTGATCCAAACAATTCATCCATGATATCTTCCATAAGTGGTGTAGGGTCTTTCACATTCTGATTGTTAAGGGCCCTATAATCAACACGTAGTTGCCAAGTACCATCTTTTTTGGCTATAAAAACCACTGGTTATGCATATGAACCTTGTACTGTGTTGAATAATTCCATTATCTCTCATTTTTGCCACCAGCTTTTCTATCACATCTTTATGATATAGTGGATATCTATAGGTTCTCTTACTCGCGAATTGGCTCCCTGAATAAGGGGAATCCCTTGGTTATTACCAGATCTTAAGGGTGGTAACCCTTTAGGCTTTTCAAACACATCCTGGAAGTCACTTAATACTTCAGAGATTTCCCCAGGCAGCGTTTCTTCTTCCTTTGCTACATGTGTGGTTAGATTATTCAATTCAATCTTAGCACCTCTTATGCTACTTCAATGATACGAAGCATAGCTAGCTGAGCTCCTTGAGACTGAGCCTTGTCAACCTTCTGACTTTTGACAGTTTTAAGTGATGATGGAAGAGACGCCCTTAAAACATGTCTTTTTCCTTTAAGCTTGAATTCCATTGTCAATTTATAAAAATCCCATGGGACAGAGCCTAGGGTTATAAGCCATGGCACCCCTAGCACAATGTCACAGCATGATAAGGGTAAAATCATCAAATCAGCCTTGAAAGAATACTACCATTTGAATCTTTTAACACTAGCTGTGACTATCAACTTATTTCCAATTGTCATTGCCACTGAATGCTTCTTAGATTGATCCAGCTTACAACCTAGCTCAGGTGCCATCTTCTCATCCAAAAAATTGTGGGTACTTCCACTAGCTATCAGTATTTGCAAGGGTTTCTTTTGATAGAAACCAATTACCCTCATTGTTTGATATCCAAAAATTCTAGTCAAAGCATGCACTGAGATATGAGGTTGCTGCTCTATACCTGTCTCAACTGATTCTTCCTCTGGTAAGTCTATCTCATCCTCATTATCATCTTCACCTTCTTTTCTTTACCGAAAAACTCACCCTCTATGCTTAAGACTGTGACCTAGAGTATAATGCTCATCACAGAAAAAGCACAATCCCTTTGCTTTTCTGTCATTTAATTCTGCTTGAGACATTGCTCTACTTCTATTAGAACTGGTTGTTGGAGCAACCACAGTTGGTGGTTTTGGAAGTATGGGAGGGTTGAAGTTTAGTTGTTTGATCAAATTTTGTAACTAGTTACTCTTCTGATTAGGCTTGAGGTTATTATAGGATAATGGAAAGGAACTTTGGGATCTGCTAGTTGTGGTATTGATACTTTTGGTGGACTAGTTGTAAGGATGTGCAGACTCATACAACTTAGCAAGAACATATGCATGCCTCGTTGTTTTTGGCTGAGAGGTGCATCTGGATTTCATGTTTCAGTCCAGATAAAAAACAACTCTAACATATACTCCTCTGATAGTGTAACCCTGGAACTAACTGCATCAAACTGGTCATGGTAATCCAGCACACACCTTACTTGCTATAAGCTTTTCAACTCAGACATAGGGTCAGCCTCACCACCGTTCATACATAGCTTTTGTATATTCTAACCAGCTAGGCAGTGAAATAGTTAAACAGGATTTAGCATAGGCTTGAAGCCATTGCAAAGCCTTGCCTTCTAAGTGTATAACTTAACTGCTAATCTAACTTTGTAATCTTTTGGTGGGTGATCAATTAAAAAAAAATGTTCACATCTATAAATCTAGCCTCTAGCATCTTCACCATTAAATATAGGGAAGTCAATTTTGGCTAACCTAGTTGTACAAGAATATGGTAAATAATTTCCGGAGTTACCTCCTGTTCGATGATGTGCATGGAGGTTAGAATTTCTCTGCTCAAAGGCCGATGGACTCGCTACATCCTTCT
Source organism: Ceratonia siliqua (assembly GCA_034509205.1). NCBI lineage: Eukaryota > Viridiplantae > Streptophyta > Magnoliopsida > Fabales > Fabaceae > Ceratonia > Ceratonia siliqua. Next base: position 28,338 of record JASKGM010013344.1, read on the forward strand.
GCTTAGCATTGTTAGTCATCATAGCTTTGATCACATCCATCAATTCCGAAACCTTGTTGTCCATTTCTCGCCACCTTAGGTTCCAACTCTCTTCCATCTCCCTCATAGAAACCTGAGAACGCGTAGAACCCGCCATTCTAACCTCAATTTAGATTGATTGGAAATCCACAAGGAAAAGATAGGGCTCTGATACCACTTGAAGGAATTCAGCAGGAATTCAAACTAGAAAGGCAAATTGATTGATGAAAATTCAGTGCAATCAACGAAGCCAATACAAATGACAGAGACTCTCCAAAAACTCTAGGAGCTTAAGGAGAATTACAAGAACTTAGGGGTTCTTATGGAAGAAAGGATCCCCAGAATGTTCTATCACAATTATCGTAGAGTACAATCGACAGAGAGGAAGTTCTTATGAAAACTGAGATAACTAGATTACACAGTAAGCATCCCATTTATAGACTAACAGCTTTAACAACTGGCCACGTCATGCTCTCCACCTCACCACCTCATTTAAGTAAGGCTACATCGTTTTAGTGAAGTCATCACTGTTTTAGTGTAATTAGTTGATGACCGGTAACATCCCCTCTCACCAAATCGTCGATGAAGCATATGGTAAGAATTTCAAAATTTGCAATAATATGTATTCTTATTAATATGTTTGATAGTTATTATATTTCATAGTAAGAAATGAAGGAAGGCTCTAAAATGCTATCTAGGCTGGTTTCTCACGCATAAGTATTTTATTTCCACTTAATGCTTGCACTTAAAAATAAAATAACTTTGGTTGAAAATTCATAGTATTATGATAAAGAAGCATTGGGTTTATTTGCTTTAAGTGGCATGCAAAGTGAGTAGGATTTTATGCTATATGTATTTTATTGTCTCTTTCCTTTCTATGTCTAGGGAATTGCAAAGGGAGGAAAAAAACTGAACTGAACTACGTGATGATAGTCAACTTCAACTATGAGCATTTTATTTCCACTGACTTTTCTTTCACTGTATTCCGTTTTTATTTTTTAATTTATAGAGTGAATAGGAATTACAATTAAGGTCCTTAATACTGCATTGTTTATCCTGTTGATCACAACTTCGATATTTTCTTTTGGCTTCTAAGATTTTAAACTTCCTTACAAGGCTAACGATTTATTAGTGTGCTACTGTGTTTGAAATTGATACTCTCCTGATAAGAGGTGCCCAAAAATTCCAGTATTTGATTATCATCATGGAACTTTCTATGTGACTAAGGGGAAAATGTTGTAACTCTAAGGTACCACAATGTGCAAAATTGCTAAAATGACAGTTATAATTTACGTTTAATTTTTAATCCTGTTAAAGAATATATGATTACCAAGAGTCCCATGTATTGGGGTCTAGTCAGGCTTATTTTAAGAAATTTGGATAGTGTCTCATCTTTTTTTTTCCCATAAGGAGTCATTCTTTCAATTATTTGTCTTCTTATTTTAACATTTTTTTCCCATATGAGTGAATAATTCTGGAATGTTATAAGCCAAACTTTCATTCAGTTGATCTATGTTATGCAGTGGTTGTGGTATTCTAATAGTTTATGTGGTATTTTATTTTATTTAAATGCCTTAGAGTTTTCCTCCTTGATAGAATCCAATGGGGGTTGGTCGATTACATTTGATTACCATCATTCTTTCACCATATGGTTTGGTATGGCTTTCATGGATTAAAAATTTCATGCTTCTTCTTTTCTCCCCCTCCTATACCAGTTTGCAATAATGTTTCATAGGCTTTAGAACCAAATCTGGGTAGATGCATTTAAAACATTACACGAGTATGTGCCCTCACCAGTTTACTTCTTGCAGTGGTATTGTGGCTTTTCCTACTAAATATGGCCTTATAAGTAGCCCAAGGAATGATGGATATTTTAATGCTTCAGTTCATAACTCAATCTCACCCTATAAATCTTTTCATTTGCTGCTTGTTTTGGTGGGAACTGCTCTCAATCCTGCAAGTCTGCAACTCTAATTGAACTGCAACTTTGATTGAATGAGTTGGTAAAAACTTGTTGCTTGCTTGTGCCATACTTATTGCCTATTGGCCTCTCAGATATGGCCAAAACTCCATGTCTGTTGCTACTGAAGAGAGGGGAAGAAGCAAACAAACACTCTGGTCATTTTATATCCATGTCTGTAATAATTTCATGTGCATTGAATAGAGAAAATGTGATCTTCAATTGTGTAATTCTTTCAGATAGTTGTAAGTCATGGGAGAACCAAATGGTATGCTAGTTTAATATGCCTTAGTTCATCGTCCTTTATCATACATTGCCAGTTGCCATGTTCCTTATTCAGGTATCTAAATGGCTTTTGCAGACTTTAGAGTTTTTGTATGTCACTGCAGAATCAGGCATCATTAACTGTGCTGAAAGTAAACTTCTTGAAGCTAAGAAGCAATATGATTAAATGGTAGAGAATAAGCAGTTGGAAATATCAAGGCATTTGAAAGAAATTTCTCAGAGAAATGATCAGGTGTGATCTATAGTACATATCTGCACTGGTAGGCACAACAAGAATGTGGCATTGGCATTGCAGGAGGCATGTCATTTGAGTTTCTATTGATGTAACCCTGTATTCCTAGAGAAAGGATAAGCATTAGTATCCCATCAAAGTTTGACTGGAGAAGAGCAAGGGAGAAGACACTCTTGTACTGTATTGTAAATGATAGTTTCACCATTTCTACTGTATGACAGCAATGTAGCTAATGACAGTTTCACAATTTGTACTGTATGACAGCAAATAGCCAATGACAGTTTCACATTTTATACTGTATGACAGCAATGTAGCCAATGACTGTTTCACAATTTGTACTGTATGACAACAAAGTAGCCAATGACAGTTTCACTCCTCCCAACAAAATGTTGTTCCTTCAAAATAAACTTAGTACTTAATAAAGAAGAGGAGAGCACATTAATTGATAAGAGTACCATTACATAATTTCAGTACAAAATAGTACATATTTCATCCATTGATGAGCATACCATTACATAAATTCAATAAAACCAGCCACAATACATCTTTCAACCACCTACAACATTCACTACATATGTTCTATTGTAATAAGAAAATTGCCACAAAACATCTTTCATCCACCTATAGCATTCACTACATATATTGCAATCTTTAAGTTCTTTGTCCTGTAGCTTTAAGTTCTTTGTCACTTGTTGCAAGCTTTTCTCTCCTGTAGCTTTAAGCTTGGCAATCTTCCATTCTACTTTAAGTTCTTGGTCACTTGTTGCAATCTGTAAGTTCTTTGTCCTGTAACTTTAAGTTCTTTGTCACTTGTTGCAAGCTTGTCTCTCCTGTAGCCTTAAGCTTGGCAATCTTTCATTCACCTACAGCAATCCTTCATCTTTTGGAGTAAATCAGTAAACCAATTTCAGGCTTGCCAATCTTTCATTCACCTACAGAATACCATCAGTGCATGTTACTATTATATCCAATTAAAGGACATAATTTGAGCTTGAATAAAACCAAGAGAAAGCATTTTACATGTAATTAGAACATGCAGAGCAAAATTGATCCAAAGATCAGGAACAAAATGGTAGACATAAGAGAAAGAATCAAATCAAGCTGAACAGGCTACATGCCATTTCAAATTTTGCTCAAATTATAAGATCCTATAAAGCCAAGTCTTAACATCTTTTGTAATAATGTAATTAACTATTAAAGTTCATTTGGTAATCAGTGGGTTCAGCTCAACTAAAAGTCTAAAAGAGAACATAAACAATGGGTGTTAAGCCTTTCAAACCAGCCAGCACTGGAACTAAATGTTGCATTTTGTTCTGATCTTTTCTTGTGCTGGGGGGGGGGGGGGGGGGGGGGGGGGGGGGGGGGGGGGGGGGGGGGGGGGG
>JASKGM010013383.1:0-26939 GCA_034509205.1 Ceratonia siliqua
TAAACTCAGAAAGTCAGACCCAGCATCACTACCTGTGGTTAAATACCATACTCGGGCATCAAAGAAGGCCCATAACAATCTTACAATCCTGGAAGATGTGAATCGTGGTTTTTTTTTCAAGCCAGAAATGCACCAACACACCGTTTTGGCTTCCCCCAGGCTAGGACGGTGCAATATGGCTTCTGGGCTAGAAGAGAGACCCCAAATCCCTTTCCCAATCAAAGCCCTAACTCCATCGCAGTTGCACATCCACAAAGACAAAGCAATCACATGGCTGCGTTCTTTGCAGTTTGAAGCCCCACATGAGGTTGATTTCAATTTTCAAAGCTCCATTGATTTTAAAAGCTCAATGGACTTTGATAGACCCCAGGTGCAGAAAGTGTATTGTAGAAAGAAAGGAAAAAGGGGAGTTACAAAAGAAGTTACTAGAGGACAGGTGGCAAGTGACCCAAGAGGCAAGGTAAAGGAGCTGGCATGGGAGGAAAGGGTGGGGAAAAGGCTGCTGTGCAACAGGGAGAGGGGGACAAAGACAGGGAGGAGAGGAGAACGATTATGGAAAATATGACATTGTGAGAGTGGGAAGAGTCTAGCTGCTCAAAGTGCTAGAATAGTGTTACCTTGTATTTTCTTCTTTGTTTATCTGCTACCTCACTGTATTTCTGGTGATTTGCTGTGTTGCTGCTAGTTTCATTGTATTGTGGTTGCATTCTGTGACTGTTTGGTGAATATATCAGAGGAGTTCACTGTTTCCATCAGTTTTCTTTCTGTTTTTCTGGGTTTCTATCAGAAGGCAGAGCTTCCATTGGGTTACTCTTTAATCTATTTTGTTTCTCAAGTGAATATAGTCCGTGAGTCCGTTTCAGTGTTTTGTTTCTTAAGTTTGGATTATTGATAATGATGATTTTAAGCTTATTTTGTCAGTGAATCATTGTTGTTTTATCTTCTTCAGACTTAAGGTTTTTGAGACATTTTACTTGTGTTATTAATGTATTATGCTCATTTGATAGAATTTTTTGTTTATTTGTAAATTTTATAACTATATATTTTTAATTTTTTTGTCATAATCTTTTCGGCGAAGGATCCTAGGCAAGATCTACATCTTGACAACTTTGTATTAAAATATAATACTTAATAATTCAATATATTAATATGAAATTCTAATTATGCTAGAATAAATTATTAAAAATTTGTTGTGAATTAATTTACATTAGATGGATAATAAATTTTGTTATGCATTAAACTTGCAAGAGAACAGCCATGGATCACTGGCTAAAGCTATTCGTCCCAACCCTAAGTGTGGGGAGTTCAAACCCACAAAATGCATGTTCAGGAAAGAACCAAATTAATTAAATGCCCATCAGTCAGGGCTTGAACTGGTCCAAATGAGAATGCCCAACCATCCTGCATTACCCAACAAAATCAAAGCCTTGAACTGTGGCTGGTTCACCCCAGTTTTCCAGTTGAACCAGCCAGTTCTATCGACTTTGACCCCTTCTTGATTAAATCCGTTGTGTCTGAAGACCAAATCAGTGCGCCAGTCGGTTCACTGGTTGAACCGGCTGGTTCAATCTAGTTTTCAAAACTATGCTTTCGATATTAACATTACAAACAAGTTTGTTATGTGATAGAAACCAACAATAACAGAAGAGAGTTTGAAGGAAAATACTGCTGTTATTAATTATAATAAATACTTACAACAAGCAAACACACAAGATAATGATTCTAGCACTTTGAGTGGCTAGAGTGACTCCCAAATCCTAGTTTTCGAGACCCTAGGGATCTCCCAATTCCCAATCTTCAATCAATTCCAGAATAATCTCTCTTCTGACCTTTCACTTCTATTTATGCAATTCTCCCCAAATAACTACCCCAAATAACTGCTACTATTTTGTATAACTGCTATTATTAACTGCTATTACAACTCCTAAATAACTGCCACTATTAAAAATATCCCCATTTAATTTCCTAATTACCCTTGATACCTAACAATAACCCCCCCCCCCTACTTTCACCTTGTTCTCAAGGTGAAGAAAAGAATTAGGAATCCTAACCATAGTCACTGTTTCCTATCACAGCAGGGTCTTTTGCCATTTCTACCTCGGTACCTCCCTCTGTTGCCTGCTCCCATCTTCTTCTAAAATCAGGATATTCAACTGACGATTTTTACACATATGTCCTGGAGTATATTTTTCTTCACAACGGAAGCAAAGACCTTGCTCCCGCCGACGAGCTGCTTCAGCATTTGAGATTCGACGGAAATTTGCATCTTCGCCACTGTGTATTCCTCCTCCCCTATTCACACTTGTCCTTGGTGGCCAAGATCTGTTGTCCATCATCACCAGTACTGTCTGGCTTGCATCGCCCTTCTAGATGGACGAACCACCACATTCTGTATCGCGCATACTAGGAACCTTCAATGGCGTCTCAGAGTTACGCGTGAACGTTAAACGTTCTACTCAGACTAGTTGCTCCGTAAATTCCACGATCTAGATTGCACCTTCAATTGGGTCTATTCTCGTATTCTCGTATTTCTTCTCTCCTTAGCCCTATCCAGAACTTCATTTTTGTCTTCAATTTTCTGAGCCAAGCCCATCATATGTTTTAGGGTCATGGGTCGACCCAACCAGACTTCTGCACGGATCTCACCTCTCAACCCGGTTTTAAAGAAACCCATCAAGAGTTCTTCTTAAGCCTTTCGTAATGGAGCAGAAAGACACTCAAAATTCTTCCTGTAAGATGCGACATATCCTTCTTGCTTCAATTCCATCAAGTGCTCATATTGATCACCACTTTGAGAAGGATGAAATCGTTCTACCAATTCCTCCCTAAATTCCGCCCATGACCGGAGTGGTTGACGGCCATCAAGCCATTGGAACCACCCTAAAGCAGTCCCCTCCAAATAGATAGCAACGGCTTCAAGCTTCTCAGCCTCCGAAATTCCATTAACCTGAAAATAGCATTCCATGCGAAATAGCCAACCAAACAGAACTTCACCAATAAATAGACGTAGTTCCAACCTGCGATACTTCACTTCCCTCTCATCTCTCTGATTACCTCTAAAATTCCTAGTAAGGAACCTTTCTCCTTCGCCATGTATGGATTCCCCTGCAGACCCATCAATTTCACCATGATTTTGTGCTCTTGACTGACCAATGTTCTCCCTGATCTCACCCAAATAGTCTTGAATCACTTTCATCTCATATTTAAGTTCACCCATTTCTCTCCTCTGTTCTTCAATGTTTTTCTCCAATTGTTCAACTCTACTCTCCATCCTTGTACTTACCATTCCCCCCCTGAATCCTTGCTTTGATACCAAAATGATAGAAACCAACAATAACAGAAGAGAATTTGAAGGAAAATACCACTGTTATTAATTATATTAAAGACTTACAACAGGAAAACACAGAAGATAATGATTATAGCACTTCAAGTGGCTAGAGTGACTCCCAAATCCTAGTTTTCGAGACACTATGGATCTCCCAATTCCCAATCTTCAATCAATTCCAGAATAATCTCTCTTCTGACCTTTCACTTCTATTTATGCAATTCTCCCCAAATAACTGCCCTAAATAATTGCTACTATTCTGTATAAATGCTATTATTAACTGCTATTACAACTCCTAAATAACTGCCACTTTTAAAAATATCTCCATTTAATTTCCTAATTATCCTTGATACCTAACATTATGCCACTCCATCCCAGCCATGAAAGGGGAACACAAACAAAGTACCAGCTGGCATAAGGCATAAGATTTTAGTACATTGGAGAAATGAGTTCCCAATTGTTGAAATATATTTGTATATAATTTATGTAACAGCCATAATCTATTAGAAGTTAATTCAGAAAGTTCTGGACACATGATGCATGAATCATAATCAGAAAACAATGCACTAGTACTAATTCCTTAAAATATGACACTATGTGTTATTAGTGTTAGTGCTTAGTTATGTAATGACTCTAGAAGTCTATTAGGAGTACTAAATATAGATTGAGATGTGTAAGGCTCATTGTAAGACCAAGTATCACTTGGTATAACCAGAAACCACCAAAAACCATATTATATGACCCTTCATTAGACCAGACTATTTCTCTTAGACTTCTCATTTTTTATAGATTCAAGAAACTAGATACAAGCAACCTCCGCTGCTTGCTAGTTCAAATCTACCACTCTTTGCGTACTGTAGTATCAGACCGACCAAAGAGTTCTAATTTTAATTTGTTCCACCACATGGAATTAATAACCTTCCATGTAAAGTTCCACTCTGAAAAATCAAGTAATTAAATATTTCAATACTATTAGCAAGAGAAGGATGAAAACATAAATAGTAAATCATGTCCTGATTAACAAACCAAGGGAGACGTCCCTATTTAACCTGTTTTCTGTTGTCATAAAAGATTAAAAAATACCACCCCACCCCACCCAAAATTAAAAAAACCATTGAGATGATAATAGATAGAGCATTAACCTGTCTCCAAACTTCTTCATTTGGTGCATTCTTGTCAGCAAGCATTATAGAATTTGGTTTTCTCCTGCATTCTTCAGCCACTTTCTGCCAATACTTTGCTGTTGATATGCCACAAGATTACATATTAATTATGTGAGTAGAAGTGAAATTAATAAAGACATCTAATTATCAAGCATTAAAGGCATTATAAAACCCAATCTTATAGAAGGTATGACTGCTTTCTTGTCAAGATCAACACAAACTAATTTCCACAATCCCCTTTCTTTACAACATTTGTAATTGGAGAAAAAGGAGCTACTGAGAATCAAGATATAAATTTGAAGCATGTTGATAAAACCTTTGGAAGTAGCAACTATTTCAGTATTTCTAACAAGCCTTCTGGAGAAAATTTACCTTTAATCAGGTCACCCATAAGACTATGAACTGGTCGATCATCCCCAAGTCCACCTGGAGCTAGCAACTCTTTGCAAAGCGCAGACTTGGCACTTCCGGGTAATCCTGGAGGAAGGGGGGGCGACGGGGAATCCCTCAAAGGTGAGTCACACAGAAAACAAGCACAAAGTTCTATAACTGTACCAAAGGAGAATGCACTCATCATTGGTAAAACATACATCAACACTGGAGTTCATTAGGTTTAAATTACACTAAACCATTTTGTAAAAAGGATAAATGTAAACCACCAATTCAAACCTCATTAAAATTTAAAACAGTATAACACCAATGGGATTTTCAAGTTTCCTTAAACTTTTGGAAGTCAAAATTGACAGCACCTTGCATAAAATTTCAGTTCACAGCATTAGTTTAGTTGTATCTAATTTTATTTTAATTGATTAGCTAAACACAAGCATTAACCCCAAAACCTTGTTCTTAAAGGGGAGAAGGCATCATTAGACACATAAAATAGACAATTGGTTACATTTGTTCCTCCCAGCCATTTATTTCACCAATCACAAAAGGGACATTATTTCCCATTACTGAAAGGGTTCATGAAATAGTATAGCAGCCGCTTGCCCGATACATCAATGTTCAGGCATAGTTTTCTATTAGTTCACCCACAGAAATCTATTTGTCGTGAATTCCTATAAGCCAATTAACGATGGCTGAAGCAAGTTGACAAAATAATTACCTGGAAAAAATACAATCAACCCTTCATGTTTTGGAACAGTGTCTTCGATGGAGATACTAGGACTTCGTGGTGATATATCCCGCCCTGGCTCAAGATCTCCTTCTTCATCCTGGCCCTCAACAATGGCCAAGAAATCTTCAGTTCTAACTAAACTACCAGCAGAACCTACTAGAGCTTGGTTTTGCGGACTGCGGTTCGCAAACTGTTCAAGGAATGGTTCAGCTTCACTAAGATATATTGCTGATGAGAGTTGCTTATTTCCATACTTCCTTCTTATATACACAGCCCTGTACACATAAAAGAATTTTCAGCTGCTGCACTAACCATGTTGAGGAAAACAGATATATAGATAGACGGATAGATAGATAGAGGGGACTTTAAGCAGAAAATAAAAAATATAGTAAGTTTCATATAGAAGAATGATTCAGGTGTTACCATTCATCAAGCATCTTGATGAGTTCTCTCTGCTTTCCTGCAGAGGTGCCCCATGTTTTCATTTGCCTGTAATGTCAGGAAAAAAAAACAAAAAAGAGTTGCTGAGTGTACAAGCTTGGGTGACACTATAGTACAACTCTTCACCTTTTACAACAGTATGATTGCCATCACAGCTAGTAACATGTCAAAATTCCCATTCACCATATTGCAACATCAACACTTGATGCGGCTAAATACTGCATTATTATCTGGGAGTGATTGAACCATATAAGTATGATTAAGATGCTAAAAGGAAACTTGTCGACAGGAAGAAAGTTGTGGATGGATGAATAATTAGGATACAATTTCTTTATTAATTTTAACTGTTTTACATAAAGTTCAAGAATTAGAATTATAACTTCCTCATGCTCATTCTGTACTATAAATAAAGTTCAACAGTGAAGAAGCCTTTCTATCAAAAAGTGTGACTGGTACCACCCATCCCTTATAAAGCAACTATTCAACCTTAAAAAATACTTCCCTAGGCCATACAAACATGCCCCTTAGAAACCACATTTATGAGCAGAACTGATGATGACGACTGCAAACCATTATGTTTAGTAGTCACTCTTCTAACCTTTATGCACATATCAGCTGACAGTACGAGCATAAAAATAATGTAATACATTTCATGTACAGTAAATAAGAGAACAGAGGATTTGGAAGGAAAAAGGAGGTAAAACATGTGGCAATGTGCAGTTTTTGTGGTGCCATGATGCATTTGCTAAAAGAGGATCACCCATATCTTTAAAGGTGTATCTTCGTCTCTTGAGATGCTGTGGGAAAGGATAGTTTTCATGAATTTCATTTGGTGTTCTGCTCATGGACTGTTGCATGGGGTTCCTATAGCCTTTTGCAGAGAGATTTGCTGCTTTGTTAGTTGGTTGCATGTCAGACTAGTGTGGTCTTTGGTTTTTCGCATTCTTAGTTTCTATAGGAGGATGTCGTACCCTCCTTGTTTTTGTAACTTTGTCCTGCCTCAATCAAATTTCTTTTCTATCAAAAAAGAAAGAACCAAAGAGAGAAAAACACCACAACAACAGACTTTTTCTAGAAAAGGATGTCAATCTGCAAAGTAGGGCCACCAACCATTCTTGTTGTAACTCAACCTTAGATTAACAATACATTCAGGGAAAAAATGCCCATCTTGGAACATACAAAAATCTCAATTCCCACCCGAGAGGTAGCACTAAAGGTAAACAAAACAAAATTCTTCAGATTCACCAGTTAAAAATCACATAGATAAACATATAATTGGGATATGTTTATGAAAATACATTATGCAGTCAAGCAATTATCCTTTGTTCAATTTATCATCGAAGATAAAGCAAAACAGACAACTAATATATACCTCATCCTTTAACAACCAGATTTCATGTATCAATTACAACCTACACAAAACTTACCTCAGGTAATAAGCCTTGTAAGCACCAGGACCTTCTTTAAACAGAATTGGCAAGCCATTTCGAATTAGAAAGGTTCGCAACTGAGACAAAGATCCAAAATGAGAAAAACAAATAAGAATAAAAGCAGATAGTGTCAAATATTAGACGTAACTATCAGCTGCAGAGTCATTTCTTGTAATAAGCAAGACATAAAGAACTCCCAAGATAAAGTTTTAGAAATTAAATGTCAAGCAATCATAAGAGGATACAGAAAATCAAAAAGCACTAAATGAAAAATATAAAAAGCAGGGCATGTAATAATTAGTAAAATCAAGGAAGATGCTTCCAAAAGGATGTGGATGCATAAAATTAATGCATTAACTTGACTCTTCCTGGGAGTGTGATGTCCAGGCTGACATTTTACATGATGTCATTAGAAATTCCTACAGGGACACTAAAACAACACAACAAAAACTGAACACATAAAAAGAGTTCAGATGCCTCAAATTATGCTATCTTTTTAAATGAACAGACATGATATACTGAATATAACATGAGTTGTGGTGCAAGTGCCAGAAAAAATCTAAATTCCAGACGCTCAGAAGATATGGAACAGATTGCAAAGACAAGCTACCTAAATTGTATTTCAGATGTAATCCACTTAAATGATAGGATATATCACATGTTTTTCAATTTAAATGTCATATTATATGACATATGAATATGCATTACAGCTTATAAGCAAATTAAATTATATTTAAACCTTTGATCAACTAATAGTAGTTCACCTTTCTGACTTTCTCCATCTTAGTCCTATCCTGTAAATGTCTACATTTTGGTCTTATAGGAAGCATATATGCCTATAAAAAAATCCTGACGTACAAATAAACCAACCCTAACCCTACCTTCACAAATGTGAGGAAGAGATACAGAGAGAAGCTGACAGCTTATTAGTTGACTCACTGATTAGCCATTTAGCCCTATACTTGCTTCACAATTTAATAAGCTGGTACAAGATCCAGATTGTCCCTGAGAATTCCTCAAGGGACATTTGTCACAGTACATGGATGTTAAAAAGAAAACATTTGGGACCATTTGCAGATGTAAAAGAGAAAATGATTTTAGATACACACCTATCAAGGTTCTCATATATCAATCTTTCATTCACCGTCCCCCTTTTAATTGGATGATTCTCCAAACACAAGGAAAAGGAAATATTGGCTTTGGAAACTATATGCCAAGAAAGAAAACGGGAAAATTAGGCTCTTAGCACTGTTATTTTCTGTTTATGTTCTAAAGTCCTACACTTGAGGGCATCATCGGTGTAGAGAGGATTGCATAATACAAATGGGCACTTCAACAAAGCAGAAAAGCTACATCATTGGCGCTTACCAAAGAAAAGAACAAAGAAGGTATTATTTCAAAAAGTAGGTAAAAGCAAAAGACAAGTACTGCAAATGCAATCACCACGTTACCATATGTATACATATCCAAATACAATATGACTTTATAAATGCAATTTCTTAAGAGTTGCCAAACTCCAAAAACTGGATAAGTAGGTAGAGTGTAGTTGGTTTTAAAATCTTATCTTATTTGTTTGGTAATAAATAATTTTGCAAAATCAGTTTATACCTTATCTATGTTAAGTCAAAACTAAATTAGAAGAAATCTACCAAAAAGTTGGGTTTTATTTGAATCAAAAGTTCCGTTACTTCTTGTTAGGCCCCAATTAAGCATGTCTATAAAGATAATCAGGACAGTCAAGGAAAGAATTTTAGTAGCAATTATGGGGGTCAACTCCAGTCATTGACCAGATTAGGGAATTAAAAGAGAATCACCAGAAACAATTAACAGCTGTTATGTGGCTAATTAAGGAAAGAAATCATGTAGTAAATGGGCAAAAATCTGGGAAGGAAATCAAGGATCCGTTAGCTAATTAATTTATTCCTAGTTTGGGAATAAATCTTATTAGCAAATTAATGTCATTTATGTTTCTGTTATTTATTTTGAATTGTTGCCTTCTTTTCAATTGTATGCTTGGAGACTATTTATACTCTGCCTTATTATGAATAAAATCATCGAAGAATTATCTTTGTTAGCTTCCTATATATGCTTAGGATTAGTTTCTATTAAGCCCTGTAATATATCGGCCCATTGGCCCATTCTTTCCTGTATATATATTAAGCTCTAGCAAGTGACTACACTCACTTATACATATTCCCACATTAGGATTTCTCTCTAGCTCTCTACTTTTCACATGGTATCAGAGCCTAAGGAGAAAAAAACCTAAAGTTTCAAGTGTGTGAGCACCCATGACAGTAAAATACTTAGCCGTCACGTTTGTCCGATTTGGTTGGTTCCCTTCCCGGTGTCGGTTGCCGTTTTTTGTCATACCACTGTGTTCGAAGAGCTCTCGTCGGCATAACCCTCAAACAGCGCCGTCCAACTCCGGCCCATGCGCCGTCCTAGAGTTTGCCGTACAGATCTCCCTTTTCCGTTGTGTATCTGACGACACCGCCAACAACCTCAGATGCCTCCAATCAGCTTGTCCCCGAAAGCCCATCACCCGTGCCTAGTCTCCTGCTGTCCAGATGGCTCCAATTTCCATTTTTGCACACCTTTCAGGCTTTTTTAGCTCTCCACGGCCTTATTTCAGGTCTATTAGGGTACCTTCCATCCAAATCATGTCGGGTTTCACTTCTTCAGTCACTTCGATTAACAAATCGGGTAACTTCACCCCTGTTTTCACTTCTTCTCCTGTTATCACTATTAAAAAACTTTCTGGGAGTGCCAATTATATGTCTTGGGCTGCTTCAGTTGAATTATGGTTTATGCGACAAGGGGTTGAAGATCCCATACCTGACTCTGAGAGGGTTGCCTGGAAGAAAACTGATGCCCTTTTATGTAATTTAATGTGGCAGTCTATTGAGCCCAAACTTTATCCCATTTATAAGGCATATAGAAACTGTCACCAGTTGTGGGATAAAGCCAAAACCCTTTATACAAATGATATTCAATGTTTTTATACGGTTGTTTCTAACATGGTTTCCTTGAGGCAACACGACATGGATATGTCTGACTTTATTGGCAGGCTTGAATCTCTGAAGGAGGAATTTAATTCCCTTATGCCTGTTGCTGATACTATTGAGAAACAACTAGATCAACGCAATCGGTTCTTTATGGTGTTGGGATTAACTGCCATTTGTCCAGAACTCGCTCCTATCCGTGATCAAATTTTGGCTAGTCCTACTATACCCTCTCTGGGAGATGTTTCTGCTCGGTTACTTCGTGTTTCTTCTCCAGTCGCAGTATCCACCAGTTCTTCTGTTCAACTTGTCGAATCCTCATTATTGGCATCACAAACCTACACTAGGGAAGAACAGGGAAGACGCTCAGAATAACTCTAAAAAAGGAAGACCTAAATGTGATTATTGCCATAAGTGGGGCCATGTCAAGGAGCAATGTTATAAGTTGCATGGTTGACCACCTCGTACTGCCAATATTGCTCAGACTGCCAGTGTTCAGGATTCATCCGATGGACAGTCCTTGCCCCTTCAGGATCGTCTCTTATCTTGACTGGAGCTGACTATGACAACTATGTTCGCTATCTTGCACTTAACCGTCATCCACATCTGTTGCCTCCGTTGCTCATACTAGTAATTCTGTTGCCTGCCTTACTCAGTCTCCTATCCTCGGACCCTGGGTTCTAGACTTTGGTGCCTCTAATCACATCTCTGATAACCATCGTCTATTATCTCATATTACTAGTTCTGGTTGTATTCGTTTTGTTACCCTTGCAAATGGTTCCAAAACGTTTGCTAAAGGCATTGGGCAAGCCCAACCGACTCCTTCCATGCCTCTAGACTCTATTCTTTATGTTCCTGACTGTTCTATTAATCTTATTTCTGTCAGTCGATTAACTCGTACCCTTAATTGTTCCGTTACTTTTGCAGATAATTCTGTTCTTATGCAGGACCGGGGTACGGGACAAATGATTGGCATAGGGCATGAGTCCCAGGGGCTCTATCACCTCACTTTGCCCCCATCTCCAGTTGCTTGCACCTCCATTGAGTCACCTGCCATACTTCACAGCTGTTTGGGACATCCTAGCCTCTCTAAACTCCATCGGATGGTTCCATATCTTTCGAGTCTGTCTAATTTAGATTGTAAGTCGTGTCAGCTTGGAAAACAGTCTCGTACTTTGTTTCCAAAGCGTGTCAATAATCGGGCTTCCGCCCCTTTTGAACTTATTTGTTCTGATGTTTGGAATCCTAGTCGTGTCACTTCTGTTTTAGGTTTTCAGTATTTTGTTACTTTCATTGATGACTATTCTTGTTGTACTTGGCTTTTTTTAATGAAAGCTCATTCTGAGTTGTTTACTATCTTTAAGGAATTTTGTGCTGAAATCAAAAATTAATTTAATACCTCTACTCATGTTTTGGGTAGTGATAATGTCCGTGAATATTTTTTTTGCTCATTTCAATACATTTATGTCTTCCCAAGGTATTCTTCATCAATCCTCTTGTGCTCATACTCTTCAACAAAATAAGGTGGCTGAACGTAAGAATTGACATCTTATTGAAACTGCTCACACTCTCTTACTTCATCATCACATTCCTTTACATTTTTGGGCTTATGCTATTCTTACTGCATGTTTTCTAATTAACCGCATGCCTTCCTCAGTGTTGCAGCATGAAATTCCTCACTCTCTTTTATTCCCAACTCAGCAGCTTTATATTTTCCCACCTCGTCTCTTTGGTTGCACTTGTTTTGTTCATAAATTATAGCCTGGGCAAGACAAATTTTCTCCTAAGTCCATCAAGTGCATCTTTCTTGATTATTCTCGTCTTCAAAAAGGCTATCGGTGTTATTCTCCTGATGCTCAGCGTTATTTCCTCACCGCAAATGTGACTTTCTTTGAGTCTTCCTCTTTCTTTTCTCCATTTACTATCAAGCATCCTGATATTTCTGATGTCCTTCCTGTTCCTTATCTTGGACCTCCTTTTACTTCTGCTGAGTACACTCCACCTCCAGTCCCTAATCGTCCCCTTCAGGTATACTGACCTCCTTCTCCTGCAGGCCCTGTTGATCCTCTTTATAACTCACCCTCTACACTGGCTTCTCCACCTACCACGGACCTACCACTTACGCCTCTTCGGAAAGATACTCGTTCTATTCGGAATCCTCATCCTATATATACTTTTCTCGCTTATCATTGTTTGCCCTCACCCTATTATGCCTTTATCTCCTTTTTATCCACTGTTTCCATTCCTAAAACTACTCATGAGGCTCTTTTAGATTCAGATTAGTGTCAGGTCATGGTTGATGAGATGACTACTTTACATTCTAATGGCACTTGGGATTTAGTCCCCTTACCATCTGGTAAATCTCCTATTGGTTACCGATGGGTTTATAGTGTCAAGGTTGGTCCTGATGGACAAATTGATCATCTGAAGGCCCGTTTGGTTGCCAAAGGCTATACTCAAATTTATGGGCTTGATTACAGTGACACTTTTTCTCTTGTGGCTAAAATGGCCTATGTTCGCTTGTTCCTCTCTCTAACTCCCATGCGTCACTGGCCTCTTTATCAGCTTGACATCAAGAATGCTTTTCTACATAGCGAACTTCAGGAGGAAGTTTATATGGAGCAACTGCCTGGTTTTGTTGCTCAAGGGGAGTCTAATCTTGTGTGTAGGCTTCGCCACTCCTTGTATGGGTTGAAATAGTCCCCACGTGCTTGGTTTGGGAGATTTAGTACTGTTGTTCAGCAGTTTGGCATGGTCCGCAGTGAAGCTGATCATTTTGTTTTTTATTGCCATTCATCAACTGGTAAGTGTATTTATTTGGTGGTGTATGTAGATGACATAGTCATCACCGAAAATGATCAGGATGGCATTGCCTTGAAGTCTCATCTATTTCAAAATTTTTAGACTAAGGATTTGGGTCGCCTCAATTATTTTCTTGGCATTGAAGTAGCTCAATCCAATAGTGTTATTGACATCTCTCAGCAGAAATATGCACTGGATATCCTTGAAGAGACAGGCTTGCTAGATTGTCGACCTGTTGATACTCCTATGGATCCGAAAGTTAAACTTTTACCAGGACAGGGGGAGCCCTTTGCAGATCTTGGTCGATACCGCAGACTGGTTGGGAAACTCAATTATCTCATCATCACGAGACCAGATATTTCTTTCGCGGTCAGTGGTTAGCCAATTTTTACAGTCTCCGTGTGATAGTTACTGGGATGCAATGATACGTCACCGTAGATATATCAAAGGAGCACCAAGTCAAGGGTTGTTATATGAAGATAAGGGTTATACCCAAATCATCGGGTATTCTGATACCGATTGGGCAGGTTTTCCATTAGATAGGCGATCTACTTCAAGATATTATGTTCTTATTGGCGATAATTTGGTATCCTGGAAAATTAAGAAACAAGATGTGATTGCTCGATCTAGTGCTGAGGCTGAATATCGGGTAATAGCATTAGTCACGTGTGAGCTCATATGATTGAAGCAACTTCTTCAAGAGTTGAAGTTTGGCTAAGTGACGCAGATGCAACTCATTTGCGATAACCAAGCTGCTCTACATATCGCTTCTAATCCAGTATTTCATGAGCGGACTAAACACATTTGATAACCACACAGATGCAACTCATTTGAGGTTGACTGTCATTTCATCTGCAAAAAGATTTTATCAGGATGCATTGCTACTAGTTTTGTCAACTCAAAAAATCAGCTAGCAAATGTGTTTACGAAGTCTCTTAGATGTTCTCGTATTGGGTTTCTTTGTAACAAGCTTAGTGCATATAACTTATATGCTCCAGCTTGAGGGGGTGTGTTAGCTTTCTATATATTCTTAGGATTAGTTTCTATTAAACCCTGTAATATATCGGCTCATTAGCCCATTCTTTCCTGTATATATATTAAGCTCTAGTAAGTGACCACACTCACTTATACATATTCCCACATTAAGATTTCTCTTTATCTCTCTCTATCTCTCTACTTTTCATAATCTTCAACCTTGTGTTGTTTTTGGGAGGCCCAGAGTACCTCAAATTACCATACTAAGGAGAAACTAAGATCCGTCGAAGTATCCTAGAAAAAAATAGGCACGTAACACTTCTTTCCCCCTCTACTTTCACTTTAATTTCCAAAAATGATTCACCAGAGAATATTTGATATTAAACTAAATCAAAACCAAAATTTCAATAAAAAAAGTATGCTTTGAAATAGTTCAAATTCATTTACATATACAAAATTAGTTTTAAGTTAAATAGTTCAAAACCAGTTTTTTAAATAATCAAACTCCCCCTTAGGGTATGTTTCGACGGGGAATAATGTGGGGGAAGGGAAGGGAAGGGAAGAGAAGGTTACATTGAAGCTTCCTCTTGTTTGGGAGTCTTTTTTACAATGAGGGGGAGGAGAATGGAAAATTTTGTTATAACCCTCCAAACTCCTTCAAAGTCCTCCCTTCTTTATATTTTTAAGTTCCCCCAATTTGCGGGATTTTAGAGGAGAAACTAATTAATTTACAAGTATACAATTCACTATTTTTTAGAATTTCAATATTAAGACACTAAATCTTCCTAATTAATCATTTTAATAAAATAAATTTATAAAAAATATTATAAATTACTTTTATTTTATTTTTCATATTCTTTTCTTTGTTAAATTTAAACATTCAAACAAGAGGAAAAGAAATCATCATTAAACCTTCCCTTCCCCTCCTTTCTCTCTTCTTTCTTCTTCTTTGGATTCTGTCCCTTCCCTTCCCTTCCCCTCCCCTCCCAACTTCCAAAGATACCCTTAGCGATTTTGAGCAAAAATGTGTACCTTGTACGTGAGAAATTTCAATTTGACCATTAAATTTGCATCTTCATCAGCAAGGTCATCATTTCCAGAGCTGCTGCTTCCGTTATCAACCACATTGTCATTGTTCTTAGAGATTGCAATGGATCTCTCCTTGTTTGCCTTGAATAAATTGATATCAACAAAAAATCCTAACAAAAAATAAATAAATAAAGTATCAGAAACTTGAATAACACAATATATATAACGAACAACATATTTGCATTGCAGATTTCAATATGATATACCATCAGTTTGTCATACATCAACATTTCACAAGCTAGCATGCTTAGCCCTAAAGCCCTAAGGGTCATTTTGATAGTAGTTTATGATAGAGGAAAACCCCATACCCCATGTCCCCAAAATTTCTCAATATTTAATTCTACACCTGAGTTTGAACGCGTGCTTTCAGATCATTTAAAATTATAACATGCTGAAATTTATAAAGGCTGTCCAAAGGATTAATAGGCATCTTCCTACTCTTCTATATGAGCTTGGAAGGGCATATTTTCGAAGTAACTGTGATGCAGGAGCATTCACTCTTTCCTGTTATTGGCTTATTTTTCTGTTATGTTAATGCTTTCTGTTATGTTAGTTACCTTATTTGTAAGTGGATGTCTATCACTGTTAGTGGTCTCATGAATGTCATGTGACCAACTCTTTGTTCCCTAAGCTGGTCCTGATATTGGGCTTCTGTGGCTTGTGGTAAGTTTCAGTTTTTGAACCTATTTGTGAAGAAATCAGAGAAGTCTCTCTGTGAAGAACCCTAGTTCTTTAGCTCTTTCGCATTTCCTTGTTACCTAGTTATTTTGTCTTTGTTTTGTCTGTTATTTCCCTCACACCCCCATGTGGAATGTGATGCATCTCATGTGGGTATTGGTGCTGTCTTGAGCCAAGTAGGTAGACCTATAGAATTCTTCAGTGAGAAACTATCTGACGCTAAATGTGTTATTCAACATTTGATTTAGAGTTTTATGCCTTAGTGAGGGCCATTCAACACTGGCAACACTATCTAGCATATAGGGAGTTTGTGGTCTATTCGGATCATCAAGCTTTAAGACACTTGAACTAGAGAAAGAAACTGAGTAATCAGCATGCTCAATGGAGTTCTTTTTTGGATGAGTTTCATTTCTCTTTAATGACTAGACAGGAGAAACTAACATAGTAACTGATGCTTTGAGTAGACAATTTTTGCTTGTGACCAGAATGTGTGCTCAGATCACGAGTTTTGAAGGGTTGAAGGACCAATATAAAGGTGATCTAGATTTTCAGCATCTATTCCAAGAGTTACAAGGTCAGAATACTACTAGTAAATTGCCTTTCAAATTACATTAAGGTTATTTGTTTAAGGGAAAACAATTATGCATTCCAAGGGGTTCACTCAGGGAACAAATATTGGGAGAACTCTATGGAGGACGGTTGGGTGGACATTTTGGTAGTGACAAGACCTTAGCTATTGTAACAGACAGATATAATTGGCCTGGAATATCTAGGGATGTAGAGAAGTGGGTGAAAAGGTGCTCCATTTGTCAAGTCAACAAAAGAACATAATAGAACATTGGTTTATATGCACCATTACCTGAGCCAACTACACCGTAGATTCATTTGAGCATGGATTTTGTACTAGGTATTCCAAAGACAGCTAGAGGATATGATTCCATTTATGTTGTAATCAATAGATTATCAAAAATGGCTCACTTCCTACCACGTTATAAGGCTGCAGATGCTTCACATGTGGCTGAAATATTCTTTAGGGAAGTTGTCAGATTGCATGGTATCCCCTCCATAATTGTTTCAGATCAAGACGTAAAATTTCTCGAACACTTTTAGAGGTCTCTTTGGAAAAAATTGGGAACACGACTCAAATATTCTACTACCCGCCACCCCCAAATAGACAGACAAACGAAAGTGGTTAATAGAAGTTTGGGAAACTTGTTGAGGTACTTAGTGGGTGATCATGTGAAGACTTGGGACTCAATTATACCACAAACAGAATTCGCTTACAATAATTCGATGAACAGAACTATCAAGCGAACTCCCTTTAAAGCTACTTATGGTACTAAACCCCATATTGTTATTGATTTGCTACCCTTACCCCAACATGCTCGTGTTAGTGATGAAGGAGAGGAATGGGCAGAACACATCCAAAGAATACATAGAGAAGTCTGCCAAGCTTTGAAGACCAGCAATGCTATGTATGCTGAAGCTGCGAATCAACACCGCAAGGTACAAGAGTTTGAAGTGGGGGACTTAGTTCTGGTACATCTATGAAAGGATCTTTTCCCCAAAGGAACTTACCATAAGTTGAAGGCTATGAAGTTTGGACCGTATAGAGTGACAAAAAAGATAAGTTCCAATGCCTATATCATTGATTTACCACCTGAATTCCAAATCAGTCCTATTTTTAACACGGCATATCTTTATCCTTTTGAAGGATCTAAAGGGGAACTCACAATCAGGGCTCAAGCTAGTGACATTTTTCCTACTCCAACTGAGGTGATTGAAGATGTCCTTGACATGAAGGAAGTAATTTCCAGGAGAGGAATACCATATCGAAGATTCTTAGTGAAATGGTTGGGCAAATCAGCAACTAAAAGCACTTGGATTGTTGAAGAACTAAAAACTATCGATCCAAATATCTATGAAGAAGTTCAACAAGTTTTCACTCCAGACAAGAGTGCATTTTCAAGTGTGGGAGGCTGATGCAGGAGCATTCACTCTTTCCTGTTATTGGCTTATTTTTCTGTTATGTTATTGCTTTCTGTTATGTTAGTTTCCTTATTTGTAAGTGGATGTCTGTTACTGTTAGTGGTCTCGTGAGTGTCATGTGACCAACTCTTTGTTCCTTAAGCTGGTCCCAATATAGGCCTTCTTTGGCTTGTGGGAAGTTTCAATTTTTTAACATATTTGTAAAGAAATCATAGAAGTCTTTGGGAAGAACCCTAGTTCTTCAGCTCTTTCGCCATTTCCTTGTTACCTGGTTGTTTTTGTCTTTGTTTCGTCCGTTATTTCCCCTACACCCCCGTTAAATTGACACAAACTAGGACCCAAGCATCAAACTACACAGACTAGCCACAATGAGTTTACTCAAGCCTAAATTCATCCCAAGGATACTTTTGAAGATATGACACTTGCTTGAGATATTTTATTGGTCATCAACTGTCAAAATACACTGCCCAATTCAGTAAGAAATTGTCATTCAAAATCTAACGGCCAATGATCCATCAAGAGGTCTAAGTTGTCGTATACATATTTTTGTAAACAACTATTTAAATCTCTTGAGTGAAACTTCAAATTTCTAGACATATACTAGGGTAACAAGCCAATGACCACTACATAACATAATCAAGAGTTGTTCAGCTGTGAGCCACAATCATTAGATTACAAATTTCAATATATGGACTAAAATGGAAAATAAAAAAATATTCACCTCGATATAGTGGCCACAATCCTGGGTTATGCCTGAAAATGCCCCAAACATTTTGACTCATGAGTTACAAAAAACATGCAAGATAAAAAATAATGAAAAGGCTGTCAAAGGAGTTTTTTTATAAAATTAAGGATCTGTATAGTTGGGAGAAAATCAGATTCTAAGAAGACGACCTTATCTCTTTTTGATATCGCCGAAAAGCAGAATCGCTGCGTACATGGATAACCATTCTGTAGAACAGGTTGTCACTTGATATGGCATCAACTTTATGGAAGTTATGGTAACATTTGAATCCAGCAGGGTAGCGTTTTTCTCTCATCAACCGAATCATTTCCTAATTCAATTTCAAATCAAAGCTATCACTCTGAACTGAAACCAAAGACATTATTGCATCTAATTGAAAAAGGAGGCAACATAAACTGCAAAAGAAAATACAACGAAAATGTCAATACTTCTAGGGAATTAGTGATGCAGGAGCATCCACGTTAACTGCCAGCTTTAGTGTTTTTACTTTGCTGTCTTTATATTACTGTATCTGTCTTATTTTGCTTTTAAGTGGTCTTGTGCTAGTCACGTGATTCCTTTTAGTTGCTTAGTATCAACCCTTCCCCACTATATAGGTATACCCTCCCTGTGTAATAGCTAGCTTTCAAATTATTGTTTTATGACAAGTATTAGAGTTCTCTCTGTTCAATGGCTTCTTCGAGAAAGAGCCCTAAGTTTCCTTTCATTGACTCTATCGCTCACTTTCAATCCGAGCTTTACTTCAGATCTTTGCTACCCCCTCCCCAGTCCTATATCAGTTGTTATCAAAGCAAATGGTCGATTGTTGCAGCGGTAGAGAAAGATTGGAGAAGCATGCCGAGTTGGCTGAGATGACGAGGTCAATTAAAGACCTATCGTGAGCTATACAAGCTCTGCAACAGCAACGACATGCGGAAGCAGGTATGGAGCTTTCAGCCATAACCCATTCAGCGAGGATGACTGCGAAGGCCTAGGTGAACTAGAAAGCTTAGATGGGGGGTGACCAGAAAAGCTTTTATGCGCCAGAAAACAGTACAGCAAGTGAAGACGCAACTCAGAGCATCGATGAGCTATTCCATGACTCTGGTTGGGAAGATGAAATACCCGACCCTGTCTATGACAAATACCCTGAAGAGAACGAAGGACAAGGTGAGCAAGAAATTGTTGGGGATTTGAAAAACTCTAAGGAGATTTTTAATTGTGGTCAAAATACCACGATTCAGGGTATGGTTAAGGGAATTGACAGAAGGGTGGAGCTTCAACTTCACAATGTAAAGATATCATCAGGTGAGCAGAGGGGTGTAGGTGCCTTATTCCCTTTTTACCGAGGGCAGTCGGGAGTTAAACCAATTGACCATGAGTTTAGGTCCTTTGAGGAAGAGTGTGACGAAGCATGCCGAGTTGCGTTTGCGGGTGCTTTGCCAAAGGGTATTTGGCAGAGGTTTGATGTTGATCATATAAACCTGGATTTACTTGCTTGACATTTAAAAGGCAACTCAATCCTTATGGGCCCTCCATTCCAACAGATTGGGGAAACCTCGTGGGACAAAGGAACGGATGAATATTTGTTCAAAGACATATATGGGCAAGGCGACCTCGAAATTGTACATGCAATCTGGACACTTGTTTGTGTGGTCGAGTAATGCAGGGGACCCATGTTCTGTTGCTTTCCATCTCCCCGATGGTGAAGATTTATGAGTTCATTAAAGGTGAGTACTTATGGACACATTCTGAGTGGCCACCTTACCCACTTTGCGATATACAAATTATTGGTAATTGTGGGTGTCGGGTTCAATTTGACCAGTTTGATAGTGCCCAACTATCAACAAGCTCTCAACCCTTCCTTCGTGAACATGCCCAATCCATAGAGTCAGAGGCTTTTAAGAGACATTGTGCTGCAATATTATTATAGTTAAGTGAAGTGAATGGGCAGCATGACACATATCAAGGAAGCTTTTTCACTTTAACACTAAAGCCCATGACTAACTTTGAAGCTATGCAGGTGGAAAGTAAGGTTGGGGGAATCGAGGAGGCCACTGAGTTTATAAGTAATCGATTTTCGGTGGATGACCATGCCACTCCAGCCACAAAATTTATGCCTACTAATTCTATCCAGGCTACTTTGGCTTCTTGGTCCAGTTATGGAATACAGGTAATGCATCTGGATGTATTCATAGAGTTATGCTTACTTGGTAAAATAGTCTTGTTCCATTTGACAAAGAATCTGGTGCTGGGCACATCTGTAGGAGACCAAAGTGCTTTACAATCAATTGATTCTTAGAAGTGGTATCTGATTGAAGTGCATTCCAAAGGTGTTGATTTCAAATTTGTGGATAATTTCCCCTTGGACCTAGAAAGGGAGTCAAAAATTGAAGCAGCTTCGTGGGAGAAGTCTACTGTGTGGGTGACGCGTGATAAATCTCTTAAGGTGTGGATTTATCCCTTGGTATATTCACTGACTATCTACTGCCATGATATGCTAATGAGATTATGTCAAGATATTACATTGATTAAAGCTGAAATTGTTGAACTTTTGTTGCCAAGTATAACAGACAATATTACTAGAAGAAAGGATCTGGGGATTAATCATCTCAAATTAATCTCCTTGCAAATGAAAGATTTTATTTCAGCATTGTGTGGGTGTGAACTAATGAAAGAGGCATGTGTTTCACTTGGTATCACTTTAAATGGTGTGGAATCCAGACAACTCCATTATATGTTAACACCTAGTGAATTTCCTTATGATGTATGTGAGTTTCTAGACCACTTAAAGGATATCTTTGATGGGATAGAAGCCAATAACGCTGGTGGAATGAAATTTCCTTTAGAAATTATTGATGAGTTGCTGAGATTTAGTCCTGGACCATGCTATGAGCATGTTTACATTGTTGAGGCACCTCATTACACTGACTACATACAAGAGTCTATACCTTACGTTGAAAGAGATCTACTTACTGTGTCATTTGATCCTAAAGATAAACATGGAACTCAAGTATCTCTTTTTGATCTGATTGAGTCTAATGGTAAAAGATTGCGTGCAACTTGCTTTAATGCAATGGCTGGTCAATTTTTTCATCGAATTGAAGCTGACAAGCCATGTCTTAATGATGACAATTCAATTCCAAAACATCTGTTTACATTTCGTCCCATTAATAAGGTTGAAAGTATTGGACGCAACAGTGTTGTGATTATGATTGGTGTGGTATTCTCTGTTAGTCCTACAATTTCAGTCATGAGAAAAATTGAAGGACAAAGATTACAGGGTATTTATGAATCTGAGGTATTTCCAGTTTTGGCTGTGATAGATGCCAGAGTAAATGATTTCTTTGAGAAGGTCATTATTGATAGTAGCACTAGAGCTCTTATAACCGCACTAACTGTTGGTTTATCTGTTATTGTGATTGGGCACTTTGTGTATGGTATGGGGAGTGGACTAGCCATGCATGCTGCTCCAATATATATTGCTGAGACAGCTCCAACTCAGGACTGTGGTCAATTAATTTTTCCCAAAGAGTTCTTTATGGTTCTTGGAATGGTTAGAGGCTTTGGGATTGATAGCATTCTGGTTGACATGGTTGCTGTATGGCGTTACAAGGTTGGTACTACTAGTTTAAATAGTGCACATGATAGTATCCATATAGATGCAGTCTTTAATCCCTTAAGTCCAACCAACCAGAAGTTGCTTGAAATTCTTCGAGTTATGTGGAGTTACTTACAACCCAGCATGAGAATTATGCTAAAACCTCTGGGTTCCTTTGCTAGTTTTCCCCTGAAGAATTACTCCAGATATGTAGTACCAACCTTGTAACGCCTAATTTTAACCACCTAATTTTAACCACCTTCCTTTGCTAATTTTAACCACCTCGACTCTACAATAAATGGAATCCCTTTAGAGGGTTTTGGAGCTACAGTAATGGTGATGGTGATAAAAACATGATTTGGGGAAGAAAGTTCATTGTTACGTCTTCAGAATCTATTGCAATTGTTGTAACCAGTGTTAAGGGGCCTGCTCGATCAATGCCAACAAGTGGTGCCCTAGACCATGTTGCTGGAAATTCGAACCTCCATGTCTATGAGGTCCCCCCAAGTTGGAAACTCCTTGGAACCTTACTACTGCTGAGAAGTTGTCATTTAGTGGAGAAGAGAGCTTTGGAACAGCTCCTGAACACATTTACAAGAAAGACGGTACTTGGGCTGTAGTAGTTTGGTTTTCTATCATCACACCCCATAACATAGGCAAGAAACCTGGGGAGAAATTAATCTCTGCATCTGGGGTTGTGCATGAGCATTGTGACACTTATGACAGAAATTCCTATTCTCGGTCCGACTACGAGGAATGTGAATCAGAAGGTGCTAACAAGATGATAGAAGAGTGCTTGTTCCAGTCACCAGACCAGTTTCAAGAGGTGGAGTATAATGCAGGAGCATCCACGTTAACTGCTAGCTTTAGTGTTTTTACTTTGCTATGTCTTTATATTACTGTATCTGTCTTATTTTGCCTTTAAATAGTCTTGTGTTAGTCACGTGGCTCCTTTTAGTTGCTTAGTATCAGCCCTTCCCCGATATATAGGTTTGCTCTCCCTGTGCAATAGCTAGCTTTCAGATTATTGTTCTATGACAAGTATCAGAGTTCTCTTTGTTCAGTGGCTTCTTCGAGTAAGAGCCCTAAGTTTCCTTTCATTGTCTCTATCGCTCACTCTCAATTAAAGCTTTACTTCGGATCTTTGCTACCCCCTCCCCAGTCCTGCATCAATTAGAGACCCCTTCAACCACGCATTTAGGATAATGATAATAATTAACAGCTATTTAATCAAGAACTAGAAAAGGGACTGTAAGTCAAAACTTTATCTTTTTGGATAAGAAGAATTTGTTAGAAAGGAAAACATGAACTAAGTGACTTGACCATTTATTTAAAGCCATGATATACTAACTCATGAAAAAAGGAAATAAGAAAAATAGTACACGGATGTTATAATGGTGAATGTTAAAAACTTACCATATGTAAAATTATGATTTAAAAGAGTCTAGACTGACCTGCACTTTCTTAGTTGAATAGTCTGCAGGATTGGCTTGTAAGAACTTTGAAAGAACAGATTTGTCCGCATTTCTTGAATGAACATCAGCAGCATCAGTCCCAAACCAGTCTGAGTGGTCAGGGCAAAAAGAACTCCCAGCACTCTTGAGAAGTGCTTTTATTTGCTGCAGAAGCATTCCAAAACACAAAATAAATCACAAAATTACCTCAAAAACCACCTTAATAAATGCAATAGCATGACCTCTAATAGAGATAATGTAGTTTATGCTCTACCTGCTTTTCATCAGACCTATTTGCAGCACAAATTTCCCTTAGACTTGGTCCAAAATCTAGGCCAACTGGAGGAGAAAATAAAATTCATAAAAAATTCTGAATTGCTACTTGTATTTTGACTACCATTTATGAGGATCAAGAAAGTAGGCTTGGAAAAAGAGTGGAGGGCACAATTTATTATCACAGAAAATTCTAAACAAAATATGATTCCAGGCATGTCTAGACTTAAAATTAGTTCTGTGATGCTAAGCTTTGACATATCCAATCATGTTTTGTCCACGTATAGATGACATTGGCACGAAAATATATTGATAAATAAAGAACAACAACAACAAGGATTTCAACTGAGCTTATGGAACAATAGCTGGCACAGAATACATTAAGGAATTAAGAAACATACTTCCATCAGCAGGGGGAGGAGGGAATTCTTTTAAAACTTTTTCCATATGGTTTGAGCACTCCCAACTCACAATACGAGCCACAAGACCCTCTAAGATTTCACCTTGGGCGTTTATATGATCCTTTGAACCTGCATTGATTTAGATATGCTTAAATATGCAGTGAATTTCAGGTTGTTAGTTGAAACTACGACCAATAGAACATGACATGTTGAAATTTACAAAACACTTCAGATGGAGTAGCTGAACAACATGAAAATGAATATAAACCACTTCATTTCAAAACCTTCCATAATGCTCAAAACCAAAAATATGTAAAAATTAAGAAAATCCATTTAAGATAAAAATATAAAAGGCTACCCATGAACCACCAGAAAATGACTTCAGAAATGTATTAGTAGCCAGTGGCAGCCGACACTATCAACCCTGTTAAAAAGGGCCAAGCCCTAGCCCAGCCCTAAAAATCCTCAGCCTCTTAAGGGCCAGGCCAGGCCTATTTGACAGCTCTCCTCTGCAGTATGGTTTTGATAACAGGCATAAAGTGTAAGTTATAGTCCCACAGTCTTGGAGTGCATTTTTAAAAACAATAATGACCATGATGCTATTAAGTTAGCAGCATGGAAGAGGCAGAAACATTGACTCTCACAATGGTAATTGAATTGATGACATCAAGAACACACATTCATGCATCATATTCCTTTCAAGGGATTTCTTATGTTTCTCCATTGCAATGCCAACATAGTCGCTTTATATTCTCCCAGTCACCAAGGCTAAAGTAGGGACTCATGAAAATGATGTCTAGAAGATAAGCTTTAAAATAGGCTTTCAAACATGTACCAGTTTTCAAGATATAAAAAAAAAATCCGTGAGGCATGAGACACAAAACAAGTTCATTGAACTATACTAAACTTAAAAAACATACCTGGTACAGATATATCTGCAATCTCATCAAGAGCCTGACATACGGATGTTGCAGTACCCTCTTCACATAAGGCATCAAAGGCAGCAAAAAAGGACGAAACTGATTTCCTTCATTTACAAAGAGATAAGTGAAACCAAAAATTTCATATGTTCTAAAAACCTTTAACCAGAGTGCTTTGATGATAAAGATCCAAGTCAAAATGTATTGCCTTAATTAAGAGAGTAAAAGACACGACATTTTAATAAAAAATACAAAAAAGTATCTCAATAGCATTTATTATATGGAAAATAAGAAGAAATTATGTAGCAATGAAAATTTGCATTAGCTGTAAACAAAGGGTTGTCCAAAGAATGAATAACTACAGAAACTACAAACTCTGCACCATAGCAAAACAGAAAGAAGAACTATATCATGCAGAAACCTTTCAACCTTTCTCCTATTGATATTTCTTACATAGAGATGGTATATGTTGTTATTAAAGGCTTCCCCTCCAGGATAAAGCGAGTACAGGATGTTGATATATATTGCATATAAACTTCACATCTATACCAGATCCTACTCAGAACATACCATCAGGACAATAAAATCTATCTTAAAAAATGGGACAGGAATCACAAGAAACTTGGGCACAAAATTTCTTTATAACAAAAATGTAATGTAATGATGACCCAACCAACCCATCAATTGTCTCAATGCCAAAAAGTGCTGAGTCAAAAAGCTAGGCCACTATATAAATTCTTCCTGATACCAAGACCTCAAGAACTTTATCAGTAAAAATTAATGCCTTAAAGTATAGCAAGTTAATAATATAATAATGCAGAGCTGCAAACAAATGACATTTATTCTGAAAGACATAAAGTCTGACGCTGCAGCATAAGTAGAAATGAAACAGAACTTCTAATGCAACTCTTATCGTTTTGGTATGTCAGCATTGATTAGATTTGAAAGAAATGTTATATTGAAGTCATCATTTATTATTTGTTAAGTAATGCAGCTCCTAAGTTTTCACCTCGTTGAAAACAACCACACATGGTTCGTCGGTAGGCGCCATTTCCTGCAGAAAGCAATTATCTCAGGAGTTGAATAGAAACTTGGCTTTCCATTGCCCAATTCAGTGACTGCCGTAACTACCACTGCTCAGAACAAGAAATCCAATGAATCTGTGATATTAAATAATGCTATCCAACAATCCACATGAAATTTATTTTGAAAAACATTAGAAATTGGAAGCATGCTTTACTTACTAAATGCAGTAAATATTTCCACGTAAGAACTATAATACTCCTGTAAATATGTCATCAGTTTTTTGAAACCCTAGTAAAAAAATCTGAATTATGCAGCATTCAGTTACACTAAAAGTAAATAATGCAGATCAGAAACGTGTAGCAGTAACTAGAAGATCCATGGCATTCTTAGACTATGATATAAAATAATAAGAAGTCTGAGTTATACACCATTCAGTTACACTAAAAGTAAAGAATGCAGATCAGAAACGTGTAGCAGTAACTAGAAGATCCATGGCATTCTTAGACTATGATATAAAATAATAAGAAGT
>JASKGM010013383.1:27039-74934 GCA_034509205.1 Ceratonia siliqua
ACCATTCAGTTACACTAAAAGTAAAGAATGCAGATCAGAAACGTGTAGCAGTAACTAGAAGATCCATGGCATTCTTATACATCTGCATTTCTGCATAATATCTCCTACAATTTTGTACATAGTTTCTAGAATGAAACTAAAAAATTAGTTGCATGAAACACCAAACTGAACAAAATACCAAAAATTTCTTAAATCTGTAAAATGCAAAAATATTTACCATAATCTTCTTTAGGACGCTGTCCATGGTCTCCAAGAACAGCAGTTACTAGCTCCATTGATATGCACATACGGTTTCTCTGGAAGAGAAAATAATAATAACATTCATTTCTTCAGCATGACTTAAAACTAAAATAAGTTGTAGTGACAAAACTTAAAGAAGAAATAAATTTATAATTAAAATAGGAAAAGTGAAAGAATACAATAGACATTTAAGATGAAAAGTAAATGCCAGAACGAGGGAGAAAAGAAATAAGTTAGAAAGATACATAAAATGCAAGTATGTCAAGTTCCAAAAATGAGAAAAACAGAAAACAAAATCATCATAAACCACAATGTTAAAGGAATGAGAAATAATTCACAAGCAAATCATTAAAACATTTTGATCATCAACCCCACAAGTGATTTAAAAGTACAACCCAAAAACAAAAGAGGTGGGAAGGGAGAAATTACGGAAATTAAGATTAAAATTAAGCAAAAGACATTGATATTAAGTAATCTGGCTTGCACATCAAAACAATTCTTCTTATCTGAACCACTATCAAATTGAGCAAGATGGAGTTTCCACAGCACAATGAAAAACTAAATTCACACCTCAGTTAGCAGATCTTGGACCCAATCATATGATACACCTAAATTTTGCAGGTACACAAAAAGTCTGAATATGCTTGTAGTGGTCATTTGCTCAGGATAGAAAATATGACAATTCTTAAATCAATACATTCAGCATGTTTGATAAAACTTTTGTAGGACACACTGGGGCAAAATTTTAAAAAGGGACTTTCCATTTTTTTTTTTTTTTTGCTGTACTTCCTATAATTTTGATGCTGAATATAATTGCAGTTTGCAAACAAGTTTGCAATTAAAACTGCTCA
The DNA here is from genome assembly GCA_034509205.1 of Ceratonia siliqua. NCBI lineage: Eukaryota > Viridiplantae > Streptophyta > Magnoliopsida > Fabales > Fabaceae > Ceratonia > Ceratonia siliqua. The sequence goes on from JASKGM010013383.1 coordinate 28,131, forward strand.
TTGTTTTCATTCTTGGAGATGATTTGGCTAACACTACTTAGCACTTTAGCAGCCTATGGGGTGCTAATAAGTTTAATCATTTTTTTCATTTAGCATATCACCTCAAGAAACTCATTAAATTCAGCTTGTTTTTTTGATGCTTCAGTTCCCCAAGCCTCACAAAAGATTCGTCCAAGAACAAATACACCGACGGCAGTATATCTGTGCCAGAAAAAGGACATCACAAAATAAAAAATAAGAACCAAAAATAGCTAGATAAATTGGAGGATGCAGTAATATGTATAAGGAGAAACTAAGCACCATGGCAATAATGCTCCAAGTAAATTATTCTTCTATTAATCTATGAATAAATAATTCTCATGCCTCATGCCATAAGTTTCATCATATGATCTAATGTTACATGACCATTAGCATAACAAATAAAAAAACTAAACATCAAACAAAAACTAAATAAAAAAGGGAAACCAAAAGGAAGACATTATCTGTCAGGAGCATACACATTTCCAAAACTGTTTTTGGCATAAGCTCCACCCTCATGGCCCGCATACATAAAAAGAGAACCGGAGTGTTTAAGTGAAACCTGCAAATTAATTCAACTAAGCCCACCACATGAAAATCCATTGAATAAAGATTCAGGTAACAAGTAATGTACTAATAAAGCCTGAAACTTAGCTTAAAACTTGCACAACCATTTTGTTTTAACTAAGAAAAATAAGTTCAGTACCACCATACCTCTAACGTAGCCAAACCTTTAGAGACCATCTCAATCATCCTTGTCCTGATCTACAGGCACGTAACAATATAAATAAGTAACAATTCAAAAACTGGATTTGCATGGGCAATTGCATGACAGAAAAATTGATCTCTGATCCAGAAGAATGCAATTAGCGGTAATATAAAAAATTTCAAAGAAAAAATGAGCAAAAATTCGATTCAGGTACAGCCAAGAGAAAATAAAAGAAATATCTTGTAGTTCCTCTAACCTTTATAATTACAAGATTGCTTCTAAGAACCAAGAACCATTTGCAGCACTAGATCATATGGGTATAGAGATCATGCTTAAGGAATCTAGGCTTAAAATATCTGTTATGCCTTCATCTGTGAGGAGCTTTTGTGTGGTTGGAGGAAAGCTTCTGGTGCTAGGAAAGGAATCAGTAATTAGAGGGTCATTCCAGCTTTCATTATGTGTAGTATTTGGCTTGAGAGTCATAAACACTTCCTCAAAAGCAAAGAAAAATACTTGGAGGGGATCAATAATCCTTTTTGGAATTGTTTCTTTCATCCTCCCTACATCCTAAAATCCTATTTGCCAGAAGCCTAACCCATCATAGAAGCTTCCTTATAAGTTGTGTTACTTGATCTGTAATATTTCCCAGAAAGCAAACATTTGAACAAATAGTATAAAGACAGAAGACACTAGGAAACCCCTTCCAATGTTTTTACGACATAGTTCAACAATAAAAACAAAAATAAGAAAATTAAAAAAGAAATAATATGAAAAAATGAATATACCTCCTGATCTGACTTTTCATTTTCAAATTTGGGGTAGAAAGTAGCTCTTACTTGTGCAACTGAGTATGTGGAGTTGTCCACCGTAAAATTGTCTAACAGACTACTCCTAAAAAACTTACTCAAGCCAGCACTACTACTTTTTTGGGGTGAAGCCACTTCTGCTTCAACTTCAGCTGTAGCGGTTTCACTCACTGTTCCATAGGGTTTGGGTTTCCAGACGGCCTTTGGACTGTGGGCAGTAAACAGGTTAGCAGGTTGGGCACCTCCAAAATGTACGGCAGGAATGTTGGTTTGGACACTATTTTCAGCAATATGCATTCCAGCAAGTTTGTCAGTAACAGCTTCAGCAGCTGCTGCTGGTGCTCCTGCTGTATCTGATAATTTCCCATCAGCTTTTGATTTCTGTTTCCACTTTTTTACTTTGTTCCCTCGACTTGTCTGCAAATTAAGAAACACTGTCTCAATTAAACAAACAATAAATCAACTAAACAAGACGCCACATTTGCTAAAAATAGCCTTAAGCATATCAGATGCCAGTAATGATCAGGACTTCCATTCTTAAATAAAAACCAACTTATGTTACCTCATAATGCTTAGATTTTAGAACAAAACATTATATAGCATATAGCTGGTAAAAATTGTTCAGGTAACCAAATCTTCATTATGCGACCATAAGCGGTAACAGTAACAGCTTTGAACCACTAAGTAAGAAAACTGTCACACCAGATGGAAGGGGAGCAAATTCAGTGAAGTAACAGGACCTAGAGAAGTGGCTTAATCACCAAGCTAAAAACGGACAATGCAAACATTTTTTACCACAATTTTTACAGAAACAAGTCAATCAACATTAAAATTAGCACCGACCAGTATAGAAAGCAAAGCATCTCAAATTACATGATCAACAAGTCCAGAGTCAAACCAATGAACGACATCAATTTCTCAAATTTCAGTTCGAACAACTGTAATTTCTGCATGGAGAACTATCCTAAAATAACAGCGAATGAATAGCATCGAGAGCAATGCAACACGAGAATAAGTGCAATACCAATGGAAGAGCGCATAGAATAGAATATACATAGTCCAATATGGGAGAAATGCTATAGTATAATGCAAACCTGAGGACGAGGCATTGCTGAGGGAGGGAAAAAGGAGGAAGTGAAAGAGGGAGAAGAAGCTAGGGTTCTGTAGGGTTGAGAGAAGGGAAGGAAAAGTAAGGTTGTGGATTTGAAGGTGGAGGAAGAGGAAGTAGGAGGCAGTGAAGAAGGGAGAGCGTGAGAAAGTGCGCAGAGGATCCTCTGCGATGCCGACATTCAAATAGTGTGTAGGCCAGTAAGGGCGGTATATATGGGAAGTTGCCTTGAATGAGAACGCGAAAATTCGCAGAGCACACACGGCACTCCCCGGAGGTTGCTGTGTGTCACTGTGTCCTAGTCCTACAAATACGATAGTTGGAGTAAAACGGAGACCCGGTAAAGCGGTTCCTGACGTAGCTTTTGGTGCCATGCCCAAACCTGAAATAGCATCTTGGATAATTACGGTACGCTTTATTATTATTATTATTATGTTGGAAATTAGAATTATTTTTCATGTGTGTATTTTGATTAAAAAAATAAAATATTTTTCCAACAAACTAAATTTTCACTCTACTTTTAGAAAGTAATTTTTTTAAAAAAATAAATAAATACATAACTTTTTTTTAATATCAAAATCTCAATAATGTCCACAAGACTTCAAAACTAGAATAATTCATATTTCTATTGTCACGGATGTTTAAAATGATGAAAACTGAATTAAAAGAAAAGTGCAAGTTCGATTATCATTAATATTAGTGCCGTGGCATTAGTGTCAATATAATATTAACTAATTACTTACTATTTTTTAAAAAAAATTAAAACTAATATAAAACTAATAAAAACTAATTTAATATGATAATTTAATTTCTAAATACATATATATTAATATAAAATATTATCATTAATATCATCATACCCTTGTCGTCACCATAATTATTTAAATAAATTTAATGTCATTGAATTCAAAAAAAAGTTAACAATATTTTACATAAGGGAAATTTTTCTTCAGAAAATTTTCAAAAGAAAATTTATTCACGAACAAATCAAGCATAGCCTCTGATCAAAATATTTGTTTAGACATATCAATTAATCAAAAGAATAACAGTGTTTAAAAAATAGTTAATGATGTGCTGACGCCGATTGCCTTACCCAACATCAAGTGAAAAATATTTAGTTGAAATGCTGAATGTCTAGAAGAAGAAAAAATCCACAGGTTATTTATTTCTCTTTTTATTTTCAAATTTAGGAAACATGCGTGAGAAAAAATAATTTTATATCACTTGGATGCATAATCGTGCGTAACTTCCCCCGAGCCTGAATGGGATTTAATGAAAAAAGTTCAATTAAAATATCATGCAGCCTTCTTGAAAAGTTTCCTGGAGAATTGACCAGAGTTCAGAAGAGAGTATCAAACAGTTCATATCCCCTCTCAGCTGCTCTATGGGCCAAAAATCTGCTGCAAATTACTCTCCCCATTGCATCAAGAACCCAAAAAGGAAACAAATATTACAAGCACCAAAAGCAATTCCTTTCTAAGTTGGAGAGAAGGGAAAGAGATAGGATAGTGGGAGTTCTCAGTAAGTCATGCATGGCTCAATATTTTTGAAGGACAGACCAGTTCAACAGGCCAAAAGCAATGGCAGAAAGCTTTTATTTTTCTTTCCTATACTGCTCCATCAGTGATGAAGCAAAACTATGTGGTATATACATCGTAAGTTGTTGTGTCCAACCAGAAAATTGCAAAAAGGGCAAGGGCATTGTAACCTGTTATGTATACTTTTAATTCGTGGTAGAATCACCAGTGTCTACTTCTTCCGGCTGTTCAATATTGAATTCTAAGTTAATTTTATCTTCTTCAAAAGAAATGCTGAGTGGGCCTTGTGGGGTTCCGAAAAGCGTAGTAAATATCTGTCTGTGGCATTCATCACAAAAGTAGATATAGGTAAAGTGGCCTTCATATGGGAGTTTATGTACTGCAGCTCCAGGTAGGATGCGGTGCACAAAATCAGTCATCGATGGGGGAACCACTGTATCATCCATTCCCTGTTAATATAATAGTCATATGCTGGTCAGCATAGCATCAGAGCAAATAAATATAGATTCTTTTGTCCATTCACTTGAAATGCGAGTATCTTGATGATCACACACTGGAACCATTTTCTAGCTTGACCTTTATTAAAGTAGTTGTCATATTATTCAAGGGGAACAGTTACCACAAGAAATAATCTTGGAAGTGTCTACCTCGCATATCTGTAAACGATAAATGTAATCTTACATTCTATCTAGCAGAATATCCTTTTTAGAGGTGCAAGTCGTTTCAGCATATTGTAAAAAGCACAGACTACAGCCAGACAACAGCAGAAGTGAGACCCCATAACCAATTCATGTCATTAGCATATATAAAATGGGAAAACAGGAGTTTAAACTTTTTCCGTGGTTTGACTATATGCAGCCGTCAAATGTCTCCCATATAATCCTTTTGGTGTTCTACGAAGAGGTACGTGTCCAATAATGAGGCTGGCACGTGACAATTTAGGAAAGACAAGAAAATAAGATATTCAAATAATGAAGTTACTTCAATTATAGACGGGGATGATTTATCTAAGATAATTTGGGAAATTACAATATACTGATTACGGACACATGGCTGCTGATGGCCTTTGGTAAAAGGTAATAAAATAGAGAATCTCAAATGACAAGAGCAAAACTAAGAATAACTTAGTTTAAAATAACCAAAATATGGTTGCAAAAGTTTTGGGTTTGAATTGCATGGTTTAGAAGAATAAATGTAGAAGATTCCAAATGGATATGAATTAGAATTTATGTGAATGACCCCTATTATTGGGGGAGCAGGGAGGGAGGGAATTAAAATATAGATGCACTAACCTGCCATATATGTATTGGGCCAAGAAAGCCCATATACTCCTCCTCCTGCCCTGCTGTGAATATTGACTTAAGCCAATTGAGCACATCATTATCCCGTTTTCTCTTCTGCAACTTGAGGTCTGCAAGGCTGAAACCCCAATTTGAGACCTGCAAAGCAGATTCCTCAACAAAGGGTTTCACATTTCCTTGCCTGATTGACTCTTCCACATCCCTTTGCCAGAATCCCTCATAGATTGGATCTTCCATTAGTGCTTTATCCTAAAAGGGACATTGAAATCTTTCATGATGGGATGTATTAGTAAAATATCAAAAACTCTTGGCATAACAATAATACAACACAAAATCAGCTATAAATCGGTAAGCTTGGGCTCATCGATTTCAAGACACGTTTAACGAATGTCATTAATTACTGTTAGTTTAAAATAGAAGTGCAAGTATTTATAGCATGTGCATTAAACTTTCACAAAAAATTAGCTTTTTTCTCTTCTTCAGCACGGCTAAACAGGCACCAAGTGCACCCAACACACGTACTCCAGACAGCTAGGACCAGCTTTAACATGTGGACCCCACGTGGAAGACCAGATCTGGGCCTTCCGGAGTATGTGCTCTATGATAATTCCTTTTATCTTCTGTATATTCACTACAGATGTCCTTCCGTAGTGTTATCAGTAATCTGTTGCATCATTACTGTTTAAACCATCTTGCTGGGATATAGGTTTTTTCTTTGGGTAAAGAAGTCTTACTGGGAGTATGGGATATAGGTTAAAAGGTGGAAGGCATAAAGTGGAGATAACATAGAAAAATCAAACGTTTATAGTCATAAATATCAAATAGTAGATATTTCTACTCAGACATAACGAGGTAAACAAAGTTTTCCTCACCCTCTTTCCCAAGGATAGTGATAGCCACCTATCAATCTGACCATGCTTTCCTGACAGGAAGCTTCGCTGATAGAAGAAAGCAAGAAATCTAGGAAACCTTCGGGCTAAAAAGTACATAAATTTCCTTTTTCGTGTCCATTTATCCCAAGTTCTTCGTCTCTCTTCCTTTGTCATGATGGGATCATACGGGTTCACCATGGGGGCAAACATGGCTGCACCTGCAAGTTTACTACTTGAAAGATCAAGACCAGTATGGCATATTTATATAGATGCTTATTCTCTCTGAAAAACTCAGTTCTGTAGATATGACACAAAAATAAACATCTTAACCACAGTAAACTTATAAATGATTCTCATTCTAACAGAGTAAATAAAAACCCAAAGTTTGTTTTAGTTCAACATAGTTCGGGGGAAAAAACATATACACCATTTTGCTGTTGGGAGCTACTATTACATAAATACCATATGAAGAGATAGCAACTCCATCACCAAAAGATGCAAAATTTACTCAGTCTGACTCATGACCATGTGAAATTTATTTGGACTTCAAACAAGTTATTCAAGTGTATTACAAGGAGAAAGAAGAGAAGCCCCTAGATAAAACATAACAGAGCACACCAAAACATAACTACATGACCTTTCACTGACTATTAAAGCTCCAAGTTTCTATCAAGTTGAACTGGTCGAAATGGCTATTTGCATGGGAATAAATAGAACAAAAGGCAAGACAAATAAAAGAGTTATTTATACCTGCAAGTCTATCAGGAATGTATCTAAGCGCAGCCCAAGCATGCTTACTTCCACTTGAGTAACCAACGACCCAGAACTTGTTAACACCAAGAGCATCAGCTAGAAATGACATATCTGCTGCTGAGGATTCCAGATTTCTGTTGGGATGAGGATCACTCTCACCAAAACCAGGAAGATCATAAGTCAGCAAGCAAATGCCAAACTCTTCAAGCAGTGAATCTTTAACTCCGGGTATTCCTAAATGTGGAGATGATAAAAATAGTGAAATTGATCATATATGCATCAATTACAGTCAGAAAACAGATTTTAACTCAAATAAACTGGTAAGGCTTAAGCTTAACACTTAGAAACAACCTGCAAGCCGGGAGGAAAGAAAAGTATGAGGAGCAATCATTGAAAATCTAGCTTTGTCAGGTGGAACACCTCGCTCCTTATATGCCATGTATCTACCATCCGGAAGCACTATTCGGTTAGCACTCGGAGGATGTACGAATACTTGCTTTGTTGATGGGGTGGATGGATCATGTTCAAAATTTACATATACAACTGCAAGTAAAATCACGTCATCCAGATGTTCAGCATCGAAGACATTATGCTTATATCATCAATTTCAGTTAATTAATTCTGACGAGTACAAAAGAACAAACACCATCACCAGAACAACCAAAATAAAAAGGATTATCAATAATTAAACAATGAGACTAAACAGATCAAATCCAGCTTTCTATTTACTTGAAGAACAACCCTTAATCCCCAATATCTGGGGATTAGAATGTAACTTTTACTTTAAAATTATTGGGAATCCTATACACAGATTCTCTTTGATGTTTAACTCTATAGAGAGCTATATCCTTTACCTATATGAATTACCAAATTTACTCTAACTTGCACAGCAAATGTTCTGAAGATAAATGCCCTTAGATGGATATATAAACAAAAGAATTTGCTATTACGAAATCTGTTCTACAACCTATCCACTAACTCTAATGTTTTGTGCTCAGTTTTACATTTGCGGGTTTGCCAGAACCTGTATCTATTTCTCTGAAATGGTCCCGCTCTTCCTCCCGTCTTCCCCAATCTCCACTTGGAATTCTAATCTGAGCCTGTCTAAATCTCTTCAATAAATTCAACTTCTTAAGATCCCATAAATTCAGTCTCAGACGCCCCGGACAACAAGCGAGGCAGCACTTAGATTTTCAAATCCATATCAAATATAAATCCAAGAATTTATACCAACAAGAAAAACTCACGTCACCTAAATAATAGAATTTAAATTACCACAAATAAATAAATCCAAAAGTCTAAGACATCATATTCTTTTTCTAATTTTCAGCAGACGCACATATCTCGCAACCTAAAATGAGAGAAAATAACTGATATTATCTCAACAGCAAGCCCACTTTCCCTCTCTCCTCCCATTATTTCACTTACTAAGTGACCAAAGAATTCCTCAATTCTGATATTGCTACTCTCTACATCCTCAAACCCTCAAAGGAGAAGGGGGAAAAAGACTATATTAAGCTTCACCTGCAAAGGCGATCAACGAAACAAATAATATCACGGACCATGCGTGCAACGGATCCTTATCCTCCGGCAAGTACTCGTTGAAGAAACTCAATTTCCCACAGAACTTCTCATAGGGTCCTTTGATTCTCTTGGCAACGTATGAATTCCTTCCAAACTTTCTCACTATATACGAATCCTCGTTCACCAAGCTCTGCTTCACTATATCCCTACACCCTTTCCCCAACTCCACCGTCATCTCCGCCGCCCCTTTCATGAACTCCGTGATACAGTCCTTCAACCTCGCCGACTCCCCTGCATTGCCTTCTGCCGAACTCATACCGGAAGCAGCAAACAACTTTGTACGATGCTTCCGAGTAATCGTCCACAAGACCCTTTGACTCAAGCTCACCTACCTGTCACGGGTTTTGGGGATCGGAAACTCACATTCATTCCATACCAAAACATATAGGAGTGATTGCAGCAAACAACTGCAGATTAGCCTGGTAAGTTTCGGAACGGGATGAATATCAAATCCAAAAAAAAGATGCAGGAATAGAATTTTTGATCTCACATGGTAAAAAGGTAACTTGAATCTCGTGAGGGGGATAGGACAAGGAAACTGAGAGCATGGTAGTGAAGCATAAGACTTGAAAAGAAGAAGCGAGAATTTGAGTTATTGAATGTTGACAAAGAAATGGCCCCAAAAAAGAAATGACGAAGTAAAGAGAAGGGTGGCCGGTGGGTGAGAAATAGCAGTGCCTTTTGGAGGTTTGGATGGAGACGTTGGGCATGGAAAAAGTGTAGCCCGGTGTAACCGTTATTGGCCATGAATGTCTCTATTTCTTCCGAAAAGAAAGTGAAAAAAAAAAAAAAAATCTCTTTCACTCTGAGGGTTTCTAACCTTCCTGTCAAATTTTGCTTTCATTTTTGTATTTTCGAGGAAAAGTGAAAGTTCCCATCTGCCTTGGACATTAGAGGAAGGTGAGGAGTGAGGGACAGCGAGGATTTTAGTTCCGAAAAGAACGGCGCTGACTCGTTGGCCTCGTGTAGAGGGTTTCATTTTTTTTTTAAAACGGAATAAGTTTTTTTGTTAACTTAATTTCTTTCCTTTCACCTTATTTTTTGATATTATTTTTAGTTTGATATATTTAATTCACCTTGTCCCACTTAATGACGAATTATGATAGAACGGGACGACCTATAGTAACGGCTCTAATTTGAAGAAATGAACTCTTCTCACGAAACATGAGAAGTTCAAGCTTGAGAAAGAGCACGAGAAGGAAATTCTAAGAAGTAGGACTGTAGGAGTACTTAGCTTTGCTGGGAGGAGAGAAAAGATAGAATGAAGTTGATGATTAGGAATATGTTCACTCCATATCGTCCATATATAGAAATTATGAATCTCACCTCCGTAGACATAAATATGATAACCGATACAGATAGTAGATGAGCCATATTCTGGTTTAACTTTGAAGGTGTTTTAGTTAAATACAGTTGTGTTTGGAACGTATGTCGAAGGTGATGGATTTTAGTTAGTTTTTATTTTATGAAAGGGAAAAATATAAATATTCTGATTCTTCCTTCTGAGATTACGCATCCTCTATATTATCATTGAAAATATAAATAAAGTGAAGAGCAGGACCAGAAAAAGGCCTGCGCTGCGCTACAAAAGGTTACCTCAGCCATGAGCCATATACGAGGATCTGGGAGGGAGAGTATCGCCACAGATCAGATAGGGACCACCATTAATCTATAAGCATAGCAGCGCCATTTTAGATAAATTTTGAATTTGTTCTAGATATATATTTTTTAGATCAGATTAATAAAAAAAGAGTATTTAAGTATATTAAAAATAAAATTTACTAAACAAAAATAGACTCACTAAATCTCATATTTAATATATTTATATGTTTATTCACAATTAATTTAATTTATAAAAAATATATAAATTAAAGTCTTGTTAAATTATAATTATTTAATATATATTGGATTATCATAATTTAATAAAAAATTATATGTATTTTGAGATAATTTTTTGTAATTTTTTCTTTTTATAGTTTTTATTGTTATATTAAACCGTTAAAATTCTTGGAAATGACGCCCGGACGGAGTTGCAAGGAATCTATTTTCCCTTTTAGGGTAGCAACCTAGCAGTTGAGGTGGCCCCACTCACATTACCGTAATACCTTATCAGTCGTCCAAATGGCTTGCAAATAAAGCACTCCATAATGCAAATTGGACTTGTAGCATTTGGCAATGGCATCTATGTCATTTTCATGCCCCACTTCTTCAATAAGACATGGCATTAGCACATGGATAACGATTAAAGTTTGATGCGATCAATATAAAATTTAATGACTCATAATATATAGTACTTTTATAATTCTTGTAATTTCTTTTTTTAACCCATTCATCTTTTCTCACTTATTTTATTTTATTACTGGATGAATAGTTAACTTTTTTTAAATAATATTTTAATATTATTATTGAAAGAGTGGACTTTCTCCAAACTAGATAGAATATTGATACATTTTGAATACAAATAATAATCACAAATCAGTCTCAATTTTATAAACATCGCCTAATTTGTGAGTGAATAGTAAATTAATAAGCAACTACAAAAGTATCTAACAATTAATATTATTTTTCATTTTTAATTAAGAAATTTTGAAAATGATAGATCATATTAAGGTCCTATTCAATGTGTCATATAAGAAAGCATTAGATAGTATAAGCTAATACAATGTAGTTTTATACGATATTTGATACACAAAATATATTAATTTATACAATTATAATTTTTTATATAATCATTACTGTATAAAAAAATACAAGAGGAGGAGTGAGATAACACTATACGATAATCACTGTATAAAACTACACCACTACCAACATCATCACCGTCGCATCCATCACCACTACCCACACCTCGCCACCGTCACAATCATCGTCACTACCCATCATTGCCACCGTCACCGTTGCTACACATCTCCGCCACAATCGCCCCCACCACCAGTACCACCGCCCTCGTTGCTACCACCATTATCATTATCGCTACCATCCCACCATCACCACTACAACCATCATCATCACTATTATCACCGTCCCACCATTATCATCGTCGTCATCATTACTACCGCTCTACTATGATTATGTTATATAATTCTATATATTATACGTTATTACAAAAAATACAAGACAATATAAGAACTTTTTAAATTGATAGTTTAAACAATATTATTCAATTTCATACTTAATGACACCTTAACATTTTCAAGAACGTGAGAATGGAACCTGCAACGGGGGGCCATATCGGAGAACGAATGGGCTCGATCATTATTACAAACTAAGGACCACCAATGTTGCAGTGGGAATCATATTTATTTCTCTTTTGACTTCCATCACAATTTTTGTTTGTTCGTCCAACGTAATTCCAATCATAATTGGATTTCAATCCCAAGTCACATTAACTCAGGACCTGCCTTTAGTTTTCCTTTTGTTGGGGGCTTAGCCCCCGTTTGGACACCGAAGGACCAAGAATGGCAAGAATGGTGGGCTTGTAAGCCCGAATCGCTATCTGAAATGGTAGCAGAAAATTGAAATGTCCAAGCCCGGATTAGAGGACAGTTCAGGGCATATTAATTAAAAAGGCTTTGATACGCAACTCTTTTTTTTATTTTAAAAAATAATTTTAAATTATTTCTTAAAATAAAATTATATAACTAAAAAAAAAAATGTTACTGCCGAGCAACATAACAAAGATTTAATAAAAAGCCTGCCAGCATTTGTGGGAACTGGGAAACACGGTGTGTCAAAAATAGTCTTCCGTTGATGTAATCCTTTTCTAAAATAGGGGACGATGTCATGCATAAGGAATCTTGTACTTTTTTTTATAAGTGCGTGCTTTAAATAAAAATATTAAATTTAAAAAAATAAATATTGAATATTTTAATATAATTATGTAAATATAAATATATTGTGTTTTAATATAAAAAATTTCTCTGTTATTAAAACTTGCTTTTTTTCTTAAAAAATCACTTTTCACGATAAATTGATCAAAACGACCATATCACATAAAAGTATTAATAACTTCTGAAATGGCTTTTATCGCGCTGTAATTCCTGCTCTTTCTAGAAGAGAAAGAGAAAAGTAGAGTGTTCACTAAGGAATGACTCTAATTGTAAAAAAAAAATGGTCTAAATTCATAACTAATTTTTAGCTTAATAATAAACAATAGGGAAGGAAGGATGGGCAAGAAATGTGAGATTCATTAGATTCAAGACGGGAACAAATTATGGGTTGGAAAAGAAGCAGAAAAGGGAAGAATTTAAGCTTATAGTTGCAGAAGAATGGAAGTAGAAATAAAAATAAAAACGCACGTGGCAGTTTCGGTGAGACTAGTTGACTGTATTGACCATTCAAAACTATGTACGACAAATGTTAATGGTTAGTTAGAAGGAGTCACATAAAAAGCCAAACAAGTTTGACATTATGCACGTTAGCTTGGTGCCACATCTTAATCTTAATCTTAAATTCAAACTAAGCCTTTTCATTCCATCCACTCTGACTCCCGCTGCTTATGTTTGTTTCTCGAAATTCTACGTGCGCCAAGTTGATACGGAATTGAGGAAAATTCAGAAGAAAAAAAATCAAATGTTAATTACTTGAGAGAAATTTCTAGGTAAATGCAATTTAGAATAAATTATATTTTGGCCATTATGGGTAGGGCAATTTGCTTTTTCATCATGTAGTTTCGTGGAGGATTCACATGTACATTGAGGGCCCGTAATCACTTATTGTGAGTAATTACATGTTTACAATCATAAATTTAAGAAAAATATTTAGGTTTTAAGAATATGATATATTTTTTATTAAATATGCGTTATATAATATTTTTTTAATACATATAAATTTAACGGATAAAATATTATAATTTTAAAAATATTAAAAATATAGTCTTAAATATAAGGTAGAAGTCTTCTTAAAATTTAATTTTTTAATTTGATATTTAAAATAATGATATATAAATTAAAAAAGTTATTAAATATTTTTAATGATATTATTATAATTAATTTAAATTTTATTATTTTATTGAAATAATAATAAAATTAAAAAATAATAATTAATTTTAAGGATGTTTATATAAAATAATATTGTAATATGAAGCGGTTTATGTGAAAAGCATTCAGACGGGATGTTTGAAAAGCTATCCTCCGAGCTATCTAGCTAGCTAGCTATAAAGTTGCAGGCTTGTAGCAATACTTTCCCCGTAAAAATTGCATCTGTTGGAATGCAATATCTGGTAGTATAAAAACCAAAAGCAATAAATGGGAAAAGATGTTTCAAATTTATTTCAAGAAATTGGTGGGCCTCACTGGTAACAAAAATTTGACTATATATATATATATATATATATATTGTTAACTTTTTTTATAATAAAAAAATATTATATTTTTTTATATTTTTTAAATAAATAATTAAAATATAACTTAAATACACTTTTATTCATTCTAATATAGTAAAAAATACAATTTGGTTCTATTATTTTTAATTTAAATAATTTTATATTTTATATTTTAAAAAATTTTAATTAAACTATTCTAATATATTTTTATTTATAAAATAATTTTATAATTAATTAATATACGTAACTTAGTTATTATTCAAATAAAATAATTATTTGAAGGTCAAATAAAATTATACTATATGCACGTGATTTTAGATAAATGTACAATAAAGATATTTAAATTAAAACTTTTTAAAATTAAAATAGTAACATTGTTTAAATAAGAAATAAATTAATAATAATAGAAAGAGTCAAAATGTATTAAACCTTAAAATATCATTGTATTTATTTCATATTTTAAAGAGAAATTGAATATTTTTTAGTTTAATTGAAAAAGTGTAAATTGTTATACCTCCACAACACAGACTTAATAATTCCATATTACACACTAGTATATGCCCTAATGTGCATGTTAATTTTTTTTACGTATTATTTATTCTATTTGAAATTTAAAAATAAATAAATAATTTTCTCATTAACTTTATAACCACTCACTAATAATTGTTTATTTATAAACATAAATAATATTATCTCCTCATCACACCAACTATGGCTACCTTTCAAATTTAAAATATATTCATCTCTTTTTATGAGATGATTTTTTAAAGTCATCTACAATAATATAGATATATAAGCTAAAAAGATGATGAGTTGGAAGAATTGGAGGGGGGAAAACTACTTGACTAGCTAGCGTCAGAATGATTGAGGGTGGTGTCGGTTTCACTTTATCATCCTTATATATGCATGCATGTGTAAAAGGATATGGCAAAAGACTGCGCACTAATGCAGAAAGTGGGTAGTAGATATCAGCTGGTATAAATCCACGGCCAAAACTAATGGCTTTAGACAAATTCAGATTGAAAAAGCTAGGCACCAGAAAGAGATCAAAGAAAAGAGCAGAAAAAGGTTTGCGATGGTGGTCGACTACTAGAATGCCATTATCTGATTGCCTTTCCACAATTCAAAACACCCTCTTAATTAGTTCCCACTACCAAATCCTATATGTATTTGGTATTAGATATTTTGATTTCTTCCCCCTTTTACACTGTACAAGTGTACTATTAATTTCATATATTTTCATCATCAAACAGCTTCTTGTTTCGTCGTCTTGCTTGTTTCAAACATATGGCTTTTCTTTTCTAGGTGAATGACCTCTCCCACAAAGCTTAACCTAATGCCACTAATGATGTTGATTGATCTATACCCACCACAGTACAATCTCTTCAACCAAACAAACACAAATTCCAAATCATTTCATTTTTTAATATTATTAAAACCTAATAATATTATTAAAACACATTCAAGATATTAAAGGGTGTACAGAAGAACTATAAAAATGACTATTGGTTGCAGTTACTACTTGCTGAAACTAAAGTAGTACTAGAGGATGGACCTGTCCTGGCCCTGTTACAGGTTGAACTTTGAAGGGAATCTTTAATTTGCTGTTTGGGTACCAACAGTGTTGGCAGTTGGCACCTGCCTAAATAGGTTTCGTTATATTCTGGGTAAAACAGCAGCCCTCGTTTTTGGAACAAGAAACTAAGAACAATCATGTTCATGTAGTTGAAGAAGCCGCCAAATTTGCAGTCAATCTCAAAGGCACAATTGATCACTACTTACCCTATCTGAATTAAAGTTGAACTTGAATCCTACGTGATGCCAAGCAAATGCAATCTCACCTCCCAACCCTTACGGTACAATGCACGAAGCCATGACCACTATTCTGTTTGATTAAGTTTCTTTCTATGTTTCTGCTATGTATCCACATTGTACATCAAGAAACGAAGCAAACCATGTTTGTAAGAAACAAGGAAATTTAGACAGCCAAGTACGTATGAATCTATGGAAAAAGAAAACGTGGGGCTATATGTACTACTATAATCAACGCAATCATGTTCTATATAACATGGAGGAAAAAGTGAGGGACCAAATTAATTTTATAGAGTTCTATAGATTTAGGAACTCATTTGGTATTAAAGTATAAAATATCACAATACTTTGATCATGTGACGAGTAAATTAAAGTTGTTAAAGAAAGAATAGTTAGTATTTTATAAAAGTTACTATAAAACTAAAACTTGATATGAGATACTTATAATTTTTTACTAGTATTAAGTACTATCTAAATTAGTGTTATTTTTATGTCTCTTGATATTTTAAATGTCATTTGATCACCTTTTGGATAAGAACGTATTAAACACATTTTTTAATTAATAACAGCTGATATTTAAGATATTTAAATGAATATGATGATGTAACCAAAAAACTCATTAAATATTAATGAACCTCTGCATAAGTAGCAGAATCTAGTTATATCCGTTTAAACATTGCTTTTTCCGATTTGTCTTTGACTATATGGTGCCATATAATAGTGTTGTAGACGATATTACATATGTAAAAAAGGGAGCATGGGAAGATCCTAAAAGGATTTATGTTGAAAATATCTCGACTTTAATTATGCCAAAGGAAGATATGAAGCAGATTCCAAGAATATTGATAATAAAACTCCAGGAAATAAGGAAAGAGGAGGGTCCATAATTAGCTGCATATAAAAGGAACAAAAAAGAAAGTCCGTGAATTGCAATTTTCAAACAAAAGCCATATCTTCTTCTTTGTAAGTATCCTTGTTATAGGTGGATATGATCCTTCTCTAATTTGCCTTTGGTATTGCCTTTATTCTAAGGTCGAACGCCCAAAAGACATTTTGGTACTTGAAAGGAGAAAAAAAATAGATGTTGAGAAAAATAGAGCAATGGATTATATTGAATAGGTCAAGATTATGATGTCAAGCCTATGGAAAGCTACACTTTGAGTCAATAAAAAGCATAGAAAATAATGGCATGTTGGGTGAGAGGGAGGATTTTTTGTCTATCACAAAGATTTAAAGAGCAGACACAACTGGGTCGCTTTGCTTCAGATCAACTCACGTGGGGAGCACATGATTTCAATTACATAGCCCAAAAACGCGTTTAAGATCAGAGACACGCACCATCATTACCACAAAGATGTTTGATTAGTTCCACACCACGTGCGTTGTTCATCATATGCTCACTAAACACTTTTTTTTTAGAATTTTTTTAAGAATTATCCTTTTTTTAATGATTATAGTTAGGTAATAATCCAATTAATTTGTGTACATCTTAATTAATTAATTTTTTTATTTAATCAAATACAAGGACTAAAAACTTACACAAATATTTTATTACCTAACATCTTAAAAAAATTAAGTAAAATGAAGATTGGAACTTTAAATAATGTCTTATACCACTCATAAGTTATATAAACATTGTCTTCCGTTCATGAAACATAAGTCAAATGACATATTTTTTAGCATTAAGTATATGTAATTCTAACGTCGTGAGTTTGTTGATAAAAAAAAATCTCCCAAGAACCCCAAATGGTCCAAGTCTTAAGCTTGTTATGTTAGCCAAATTCCTTCAATTGAAAACTTATTGTCCAAAAAAGATTTTTCTTTAACTTACGTGTGATTATTTTGATTGATTTAAATTGTAATTATCCTTTATAAAACATGATGGGTGATGACTTAATTGAAGTGAAATACCTTAAATACAATATTTTATAACAGTTCGCTCTTATCATATTTGACTTTCTTATGTTATAAAAGGGCATAGTGAAACAGCCTTTATTTGGTTGTTGTTTAGTCTTCCATTTAGATGTAGCCAAGTGTTGCCTTATTCATTGACAAAATCTACCAATTAAAATTCGGGTTAATTTCTGGTATAACCATAACGAATCCAAAGCCAAGAGATGGTCAAAAGCTACTTTGACAAGGAATTAAGAAATCAAGAAACATCAATTTTTTGAATTGATTATATATAGTAGGTCACCAAAAAAGGTGCTCAAGATTCAAACGCTCAGCGCGCAAAATTACTCCAAAACAGAACAGTTTTTCCTAATTTTCTCCAATATCGCAGGGAGATAAAAGACCATCTACTATATTAATTTAAGAAAGAAGAAAGACCCATTTACTTTGCTTAGCTTTCACAAAGAAATAGATCTCTGATTACACTCTTTCCTCCAAATTCTTCCTCATACAGGGAATTAACCTAGCTAGCTACCAAGTTACTTTTATTAGTTCTAACTTCTAATTGGTCCCTTCAACTTTTCTCCTTAGGAGAATGTCATGGGGACATTTTAAAATGGCTCTATATATAGTATAAGTAATTAATAGTAACAGTAGTAGTCCTTGTTCTTCATGTCCAAAGTGGCTCCCACAATGAGTTTAGGCTGTTGTTTTCCTCAAAGATGTTGAGGTTGTTCTGATAGCTGTGGGGAGGACTTGGAATGAAATTATCCACTGATTGTTGTGGTGATTCCTGGGGAGTCTGCTGTGCCATTTCCATGCAAATTAGAGCCACGAGATTGGCTTGCTGAAATTGCATGTTTACGAGCTCCGCTTGTGCCTTGGCTAATTGTGCTTGAAGCTCATTCACTTGCTTTTGGAGCTGGCAAATTGCACCTGCACAACCATAGACTGGGTCTCTTATTCTTGAACTAGCCTCGTAAACCATGCTGCTCACTGCATCAGCTCTTTGAGACTCTGGAAGTTCCTGAAAATTCAACCAAGCAAACATAAGTTTAAGCAACATAGAATTGAAATTTCTCTAGTGAATAAACTTCTAAGTTCTACCCTTTAGAAAAACAAAAAGTTTAAGTTGGGTTTATTCTAAAAAATTGAACACTATTAATTTATATTCAATTTTCAAGGTCAAGACTTGGAGTTGTATACATCTTTTTAGTCGTCTAGAGATCTATTACGAGGCCCACCATTAGGTATTCATTAAAATTAGGTCGTTGAAAATGCATTTATTTGAGATTAATTATTAACACCCAAGTATGGGGCTCTATTTAGTCCAATCAGGAAACTTGAGCATGAGAAACTCTAAAAGTTGAGAAATCTTTGGATAGGCACTCACACTTATTCATTAATAGTGCTTGAAAATGAGGTAATAGATAGGTATTTTTTACAAAAAAAAATCCAGAGAACTTTGGTTTGTGTCTCCACCATGTGTTTACTTTTCAAGTTGTACAGGAATTGTCTTGTGTACACACTTTGTCGTTTCTAACAAGTTTAAGAGTAACATTAAAAGTTGGGCACCTCCACTCATTCTATAATCTAGACTAATCTTAGCGTCAGTTTGTCCTGATGGGCACGGTACTAGAAACGGGTGGTACAGGAATATGCGCGCTGCCCAACGAATAGGTTCCTAGTTTGGATATCCTTATCACTTTGACTCCAAAAACTCCAAAAACTTCAAAAATGCTGATAAACACCAGAGCAAGATGCAGAATGACGATGTCTAACAAAATTAAGATAAAAGTTTAGGCAAAGATGTGTTTGATGAACATAAAAACGAAAACAACGGAGGAAAGAGTGTTAGAATTAATAATGTATCACAATATACAATGTCAAGTTTCATCTCTTACTTTGTTTTCTTTCAATTTTTAGCTAGCCTGATCCTTGTAATTACCATTACCTGCAAGAACTTGATGATGTTGCTGGCGCCAAAGACTCGGTGGGCAATGGTAAACTTGGCAGGCTCAGTGGGAGGGAAGTAGGGTGCCAAAACACATTTCTCAGCACACCTACGCCTCAAAATCTTACAGGCAGCGCAAGGGCTAGCAACAATATGTGGAGTTGGAGGGGAAGACGAGGAAGTAGGAGACTGAGAAAGAGGGGTGGAGGAAGTGGGAGTGTTTGCTTCACTGCAGTCCATGTTTCTGATCAGTGATCAGCTACTTCTATCTGTTCTTTGTGTTTGAGATACACAGAGAAGAGAGTAGATTGGGTAAGGTGGGGTTTATTTGGAAGCCAGAGAATGGGGTTTTATAGAAAAGGGCAAGCCTACAAAGAACGTCATCACAAAGAAAACTGATGTCACCAATGAAATTCGTTAAATAACACGGCTGCGCGCTGTTTTCCCACTTCTTCGTTAGGTGTTGTGGATTGTGATGCTTTTTGGCTCATTGTATGAAAACTCTTCAACTTTGAAAATCCCTTTTCAGACACATATATATTCTATTTTCACTGTCAGTAATTAATTAATTTCTTCCCCAAATTAGCAATTTAGCATTTTCCACAGAAAGCCTAACTTTAGAAGTACAGTATCTTCCCCAGTCAGGAAGCCAAACCCATGAGCAAAACATGTCTTTCTCACTCTCCAGTTTTCTTGGACTCAAGACTCAAGTCACCCGTAATTTCAACCCAAAATACCCAAAGTCATACTCTAATTAGTAGGCTAAGAGACTCAGCAACTGCTAATTTGTCACCTTAATAAACTCACTGAAATTAAAATTACGTGCCAAAGAAGGGTATTAGAGACGTTATGGAATTACTCATCCCCTTCTGTTTGTTTTTGCTATTTTCAGAGACAACTGACAAGACAACGCAAGGAATAGCAGCCTCTCAGAGGACAAAGCAAAAATAACTATAATCTCTCCTTGGGAAATATCTTTGATTTAACTGGTCATATATGTATATTTATTATTTGCTGTATTGATTCAAATCAACAAATATGATAGACTAAACTTATCACTTAATTACCCAGTTGAGACATTCCATGAAGCTGAAATCATATCCTGTAGTTATCCCCTTTTACTGCCTTGAATGTTTCTAGTTCTGGTTAATACAGGTTATAAGCCAACATCAACATGGTCCACACTAAACTACTTATTGTCGGGACGTTTTGCGTTTGTGACAAGTGGCCTCGTATCAGTTGCGGAACGGATTATTTAGAGAGTTATTGGGGTTGCTGCCACCACTGAGACAATGCTATCTTTCTACTCCCTTATAACCACCACCTAATGACTCTTCCATTTCTTCACAAACAAAGACCTCTAGTGTCTCTTTGCACACTGCAAATATCTCTTTGTCTACATGCGTGTGAGGGATTTTTCTTGGATGAGTAGTCCTATCACATTATTTATAAACACTTTTAATGAACGATGGCAATTAATAATAAAAAATCACACTTCTAAACTTATTTACACATATATTTATAATTACTTTAATCTTTATATTTTCATAAAACAAGCCTATCTAAAAATATTCTTAGACTCCTAATACAAAAAGATGCTTTGAATCATGTGTGTCATTCGCTGATTGGCATATCCATATATATAGAGTTGTATGGGAGAGAGCTAATAGGCCAGAAGGTGGGGGTAAGGTTGGTGAAGAGCTGGTCACTGGTCAGCTCGTTGGGCGCATGAAGTAAGAAATTAGGGAACTCTGTGATCAAAGTCTTAAGCTGCCATTAACGATTTCGACCTTTCAAATCTTGAAGAATAATAGCTCCTATATTTTATTCTGGAAGGTGTATTGGATATGTAGTTTTAAATTTAATATTGTTATTTTGATTTTGGAGTTCTAACTTATCTTTAAGTGACCAAAATTTCCACAACTTAGGAAATTTGATATTTCAACTTTGCGGTGGAAGTAGTTAGACCTTCGTAATTTGTAATATTTTCTTCTTTCCCATTAGCATTTTAGCCTTTCGAAAGAGTCTTAAGCGTGTGGACCTTAAGAAAAGAGGAACGTTTAGCCGCTTCACTTTACGGTGAACTCCCACTATAACCAAGTCCTTTTTTTCTTCTTCTTCCCACTAAAGATACGTTCATATTGATGGAGAAGTTCAGAAGATATGTAACTTGTAATAAAGGGAAGATACAAATAAATTGGATTGTTCAATTCTTTATGGCAATTGGCAAGTGCAGTGATCCCAGGCGAGAGGCTTCACTTGCGAATATGATGGATGTGGCATTTTCTCAACTAGCTGGAAGGAATTGAATAGGTACCCATTTACTTCATAAATATGTCTTCCTACAAAAAATTTCTATATTTTTGCACTGTAATTTGATGGCTAGCTTCCAAGGAAAAGAATTAATTAAAAGAAAAGAGAAAAAGAGAAAAAGAGATATTTCTCTCCTAGCTAACATGACTTCCAATCGTGTCCAAGTATGGTCACATAATAATCATTACGTAACCAACTAGAGCGAAATATTCAAAGTCCTAACTAAATCCACAATTCTTTAAAATTGAATTTTGCATCTCAAAAGTCAATTTATTGAGTTTCGATTGGAATTTGAGTTTACAGTTTTTTTTTTACAGACGACTCTAATATTATTGAGTAAAGTTCTTGCATTCGTCTTGAATACAAGTGATACACATGAAATTGTCTTTTCTTTTAAAAAAAAAGTTTCAATTGAAACTTTATTATGATGGGTCCCCGCTGGGCATAATCATCACTTGTCCTGCGATGCAAGGAATATAGATAGAAATCATGTTGAATGGTCGTACTGCAATGTTATAACATGTGTCCTTATAAGTTGGAGTGCATAATTATTAACAATCTACAGTTATCCTAATAAATGCAGAATTATTCTTTAGAAATTCAGCAATGAAAAGAAATTGATTATGTACTTTGAACACTTAATAAATGCAAATTCCACAAATCATTTAAGCTGGTCTTTGAACAAGTATGACTGGGATTCTAAACCCTGATCCACAGGGCACCAAGCTAGGTGGAGGTCGTGGGCAGAAGAAAGTGGCTGCAAAACATTCTTTAGACTTGACCAAAACTTCCAAACCCTTGCTTCATTAATAATGGAGTATTGACAGAGACTTGTGCCAAGGATCATGACCCGTAAATGGGAATGTAGATTAGTAAAAGGCTGTTGAGAAATTTGAAGTTAATTAATGTGCTCCATCTGTAATGGCTGCAAGTTGTCACTTTAGAAAGAGTTTAACTTCTGCTTCCAAAATCATTATGCTCTACAGGTTTTGGTTTAGTCCACGCGGTTAGGGCTACAAGGTACCTTACTCAGACCGGAGACCGCTGAGCGTTCCTGGACCTTCACTGACCTATGCCTGTCAACTTAAGCTATCAGAAAACAAATAGAAGGTGGAGACCAAGTGTATATTATTGTTAGAAGGGATAATTCTATCATATTCCTAATTTTATTTGATTAGCTGTTTATTATCTAACTGTATCTTTTGAATTTAACATAAAAGATTAATATGATGATTATTTTTACGTATATGTATAATTGTGCAAGTGTGGGCTTCATCGGATTCAAAGGTCAAGAAAGGGCAGAGTCAATACTGAAACAGTGCCTCGCTCTCAAGTCTCAATCCTTATCTTTATAAGTTTCAAGAGAGAGAAGGTGCCACGTAGCCATGGGAACCAAAGTTTAATGTCCCATATGAATTTAAATTAATCTATAAGGTTTTCAACGTTAATTTCCTCAGTAAATTTATGAGTATAGATCTTTTAAGAGTTCTGTTCATCATACCCGAAGAAATCAAAAGTTGTAGAAGTTTAATTAACATTAAGTCCAGGGAAAGGTTCTCTAAACTACCTTGATTCTTTTAGACTCCTACCCTCTATTAATCTTTCACCACAACTAGTCCTTATCTTGTCATCTCATCTGCTACCATCCATGTTCGCCAAAAACTAGAACTCTGTTGTTGCATCAAATCTATGTTTCTGAAATCCGAATAATTCCCATTTCAAATCTAAGCATGTATAATTCAGGCACATATAACAACCTATTCATAAAAGTAGTTGTCACCTATGCTATCATGTTTCTGAAGAAGACAATAAATACTATGGCCAGAAAGATTAATCAAGGGGCTTTTATTCGAATAGAAAATTACACTGGCAAACCGCATACAGAGATTTCCCTTCCTAAAAGCTTGTCCGTTGCAAGCATTATTAGTGTGATAAATGCGGCAATGCAATTAGAAGACAATTCCTGCAAAACAGAGAAAAGCAAGTTTGCAGACCATTACTCCAGTGTAGCTATAGTTATATTCAATATTCTGTTTCTAATATTTACCCTAAGAGAAACATGTTCAGAAATAAACTTCTCAAACAGACACGCAAAGAACAACTGCTAATGCATTTGACTGATCCAGTGACTAACAAATGCGAATATTAAACCATTTAAAACCCCTATATTGAATAAATTCATATAACAAGTATCATAATCTTCAGATATGATAGAATAAAAGTAGTTTCTTTTCCCAAACATTGAGCGGAGGAGATTTAGAATATGCCAGAATTCATCACCATAAACAATTTCCTGCACTCATAATCAGGCCGCGAGTTCCAATAGAATTTACCTGCTGCCGGGTCTGCTGTGAAATTAACGGCACACAAACATCCAAATAGCCATCCAGAGTAGTTGATCATTATGGAGAGCCTCCAGGTTCATCAGCATTTGTGTTGGTCTTGTGAGCAAACAAGAGAGGAGAGATAACAACTCAAAGATATATATATATATATATTTTACTCACAAGCTGCGAATGCAGCTATAAATACATACATAGCAGAAACAACATGGGCGGGAAAAACACTTTAGAACAGTTTACACAGTGAGACACAAACAGTATATTAATTAAAACTTAGTCAGAGTTTAGATTTTAAATACAAACATAATCTTCATATAGCAGCAAATCTGTCACATCATGGACAATTTGTTATTGCCATCTTTTACTAATTACCACCACCAACAACTGTGACATAAAAAGGACAACTGGGACCCGATGTGTAATATACACCCTGTTTGATCATTCACAGGCATGAACCAGTTTCAAACTTTCCAATAAAAATTGCTTACTAGTAGTATCACATGGTCAATTCACAGAGAGAGGCTATATGTAAGTTTGTTCTCAGCCTTTCAAGTCATCATCAATGAAGTCCTGAAGAGCAATCATTTTGATAGAATTGGATTTCAAGCTCTTTATTACTTCAGCAGTTGTCAGAGCTCCATTAACTGTTGTTACAATAGGAACCTTGTAATCTAAAGCCATCCTTCTCAGAGCCAGACCATCTATCTGGTCAAGTGCATCACCTGAACTGGTTATCACCATCAACTGAACGTCTTAGTTGGCAATCATATCCCCAGCATGTGGCCTCCCTTGATGCATCTTCAGCACTTGTTGAGCTGGGACTTTTGCTAATTCAAGTGCACGAGCTGTTCCAGAAGTTGCAACAATCTGAAACCCAATCTCAACAAAAGCCTTTGCAATCTTCTCAAGGTGAGGCTTCGTTAAGCCACTCAAGCTATAAAGAACACAGTACCAGAAAGTGGCAACTTCTGGCCAACAGCAATTTGAGCAGTATCATACCACAAGTCAATTCCTATGACCTCACTAGTACTACGCATCTCGGGGCTTAGAAGCACATCACACCCTGGGAACTTAGCAAAAGGAAGAACCTTCCTTGACTGACACATTTTTAGGAATAACCTCTTTTGTAAAACCTATATCATAAAGGGACTTTCCGGACATGACAAGGGAAGCATATTTAGCCAATGGATGCCAATTGCTTTTGATACAAATGGAATTGCATGGGAAGCTCGAGGGTTGGCCTCAAGCAAAAATACCTCCCCAGATGTAGTAATTGCATACTGACAGTTCATGAGCCCCCAGACACGCAGTTGTTTAGCCAATTTTACAGTCCATGACCTGATTATCTCCAAGCAGGAAGATGGAACAATCCTTGTGGGAATTGAGCAGGCCGAGTCTCCAGAATGGACCCCGCCTGTTCAATGTGCTCCATTATCCCACCAATGACCACATTACCATTTGAGTCTGCAAGTGCGTCAACATCAATCTCAATGGCATCAGATAAATACTTGTCAATCAATACAGACGTTTTGGATCCACCATGACAGCATTGTTAAGGTAAGTCACAAGTTTATTGTTACTATTTACAATCTCCATTGCACGGCCACCCAAAACATAAGAAGGGCAAACAACAACCGGATATCCAATTTCTGCAGCAATGGAAAGTGCATCTGTTTCACTCCTAGCAATTCCTCCTTTTGGCTGTTCAATCTTTAATTCCTTAAGCATGACATTGAACTTCTCTCTGTCCTCAGCAGCATCTATTGAATCAGGAGATGTTCCCCAAATGCATACATGACCAACCCCACTGGCACACACTGGCTTTTGTTCATCCAGGTATTGCTGTATAGGGAGAGCCAACTTCAAGGGTGTTTGACCTCCAAATTGAACAATGATACCATCAGGCTTCTCCAACTCAATAATGTTTAAAACATCTTACACTGTCAAGGGTTCAAAGTATAGATGATTACTAGTGTCATAATCTGTGGAGATGGTCTCAGGATTTGAATTTACCATGATTGTCTCATATCCTGCTTCCTATAAAGGCAAAAGACAAAAGTAACAATTTAGAAGAGAAAGGGAAAATACTAGCCAACCAAGAAACCACCTAGTTGACCATATCTTAAACAAGACGGAACAAGTTTAAACTGATAGATAAGGTACACTAAAAGCATATACAAATTTAAAATTTCATCATAAAAGGCTTATTTTAAGATCAGCTATATCGTCATGCAGCAATGTCAACAACACTTGCACTCCTAAGTTCAAAGTTTCAACATTGCAAAACACAGAAAGGAGTGAAGTATAGAAAAGTTTATCATTTTCCTTCTTATTGTTAATAGTGGAAGATGAATACTTCAACAATTGGAATCTAATTCAGATAATGAGAAGAAAACAAACCTGAAGGGCAAAGGATGCATGACAGCAACAGTAGTCAAACTCAATACCTTGACCAATTCGATTAGGTCCTCCACCCAAAATCAAAACCTTCTTTCTTTGAGTGGGAGCTGATTCACACTTAAAATCATAACAAGAGTACATATAAGGAGTGTTTGCCTCAAACTCTGCAGCACAAGTATCCACCCGCTTATATGCTGGAATAACACCCATAGATAGTCGCCTAAACCGGATTTCCTTCTTGGTGGATTTAGTTGCAAATGCTGTTTGTTTATCATTAAATCCTCTTTTCTTCACCTCATAGAAATCAACATTTGTCAAATCAAACAAATTATGAGACACCAAGAAATTTTCCATGTCAACTAGCTCCTTAAGCTGCATGAGAAACCATTTGTCAATATTACTTAGCTCATGAATATCATCAATTTCCATCCCTCTTTTCATTGCAACATATATTGCATGGATGCAGTCCAGGTTAGGAACTCGGAGGCTATACTTCAACTGGTCCCAATCATTTCAACTCCTTCACTTGTGAACAACCCCACCAAGAGTAGCCATATTCTAGAGAGCGTAATGCTTTTCGAAAGAACTCTTGGAATGTACGCCCTATTGCCATTGCCTCACCAACCAATTTCATCTGTGTTGTCAATATTGGCTGAGAACCAGGAAAATTTTCAAAAGCAAACGGAGGAACCTGCAGCATAAATTGTTGTGGAAAAATTCAACACAGTAAAAAGCATGTTGGAAGAAAAATAGTTGACGTATAGTAATAGATCCAAAAAATTGTGGCAATATCAATATGTCTTGCTCCATAGAATAAAGACTGCTTTTCAAATTCAATGATCAGATTATAAACTCTACAATTGTATGACAAAAGCAGCAACTTTCATGAAATTTAAAATTAAAAAATGAAAGAAAGAAAGAAAGGAACAAGAGAAAGAAGGATGCACAAAGGCCTGTACTGAAAGCCTACAATGTAATAAAAAATGCATAAATGCTGTACGAGGTCTCGATGGTATAAAGAATATATATATATATATATATATATATATTGTTGTTGTTCTGTTGTGACTTTCCACCACACCACATCTGAAAACTTAACACCAGACTAATCTTTGTTCCAAAGGAAAGAATAAATGCATTATAGATGAATTACTCACCTTTGTAACCACATAATCTATAGAGGGCTCAAAACTAGCCTGTGTCTTCTTTGTGATATCATTTGGAATTTGATTCAATGAATAACCTACAGATAACTTTGCTGCCAGTTTTGCTATTGGAAATCCAGTTGCCTTTGATGCCAAAGCTGAGGACCTGGAAACTCTGGGGTTCATCTCAACCACCATCACCTCACCATTTTCTGGATTGACAGCAAACTGTACATTAGGACCTCCACATTCCACCCCAATTTCTCTAATTATAGCAACTGAGTAATCTCGAAGACGCTGATACTCTTTATCAGTTAAAGTTTGCGCAGGTGCAACGGGGATAGAATCTCCTGTATGAACTCCCATAGGATCAATATTCTCAATAGAACATATAATAACCATATTGTCTGCCAAATCTCTCATAACCTCAAGTTCATACTCTTTCCAACCTAACAAAGACTTCTCGATCAGAACCTGACTAGTCAAGCTAGCTGCAAGCCCGGCCTTACAAATTTCCTCAAATTCTTCTCTATTATATGCAATCCCACCTCCTGTTCCACCTAAAGCGTAAGCTGGCCTTATAATCAAAGGGAATGCCCCAATCTCATTAGCAATGTCAATACACTCCTTGAGTGTCGTACCAATGCCAGAAGGGGGCGTCTTAATCCCGATATTCTTCATTGCCTGTTTAAACAAATCTCTATCCTCCGCCTTCTTAATTGCCTCAAGCTTGGCTCCAATCAACTCAACGCCATACTTCTCCGAAGCACCGCGCTCGGCCAATGCAACAGCAAGATTAAGCGCAGTCTGCCCACCCATTGTTGGCTCGAGAGCATCCGGACGCTCCTTCTCAAGAATCCGCTCAACCAATTCGGGCGTCATGGGTGTAATGTACGACCTATCAGCCATGTCTGGATCAGTCATTATCGTTGCAGGATTGGAATTTATCAATACCACTTCATACCCTTCTTCTTTGAGCGCTTTACAAGCTCGAGTCCCCGAATAATCGAACTCACGCGCTTGGCCAATCACAATGGGTCCAGCACCCAGTATCAAAATCTTCTTCAAGTCGGTTCTTTTCCCTACTTTCGATGGTGTTTTGCTCACATCTGCAACTGTTGGGCTGGCAATGCTATGGGCAGATACGTCCCGCTCTCTTAGAGGGACAGCCATGGCTTGATGCTAATGGAAGCAAAATTCTTTTTTGCTTCCAACTTTCGGGGTTTAAGGTGTTGGGTTTAGACCAACAGCGATTAGAAGAAGAGATCATTGACGATGAGTGCGGAAAAATAGACACTGAA
The DNA here is from genome assembly GCA_034509205.1 of Ceratonia siliqua. Taxonomy (NCBI): domain Eukaryota; kingdom Viridiplantae; phylum Streptophyta; class Magnoliopsida; order Fabales; family Fabaceae; genus Ceratonia; species Ceratonia siliqua. Next base: position 57,303 of record JASKGM010013383.1, read on the forward strand.
AGATTTTCACAATAATTAATGCAATACCCCATACCCATTGATTCTACAAAAGTGCAATCTCTGTATCACTCTGTTCTCCGAATGGAGTAGAGGTAATGAAGCACAGTGCATAGACACGGTTATAACAGCCAAGGCGTGGTTTTTAGGGTTTTTACAATGTGAAGAGGAAGACAAAAATTTTGTAATGGGCTAACTCCTTAATGGGCTCTGCATATCTGAAGTTTTTCTTTGAGAAAGAAAAATACAATTAATGTCCAAAGAAAGAGAAAGAAAAGTACAATTTGACCAAAAGCAAACGGGAAAGAAAAAGAATAATAAAATGGTCCAGAGTTCAGACTCGAGACCATGCACACTGGCAAAACATGTTGAGTGTAGAACGGACGGCTAATGTCTGAGATTCCGAACAAGTGGATCTTCAGAGCCAACAAATCCAATTACTATCTTGGAAAGTGATTGGCCCTAATAGCGGGAGCATCCATAGTATAGAAATGAGACCGAGTTGCCGATGCTTCTGCAATTGAATTTCAACTTTATTAATGGCAAAGGCAAGCACTTGGTTCAATTAGGCTTGGCGGAAGCCTTGAAATGCCACGAAGTCCCCGGAATGACGAAGAGCTGTGGCATCACATGAACGATCTGGGAAAGATAGTCAAATCAGGAATTCGGTACAGACATGAACTCTAGGAAAAATAAAAATTTGCTGCAGATTTCTCAAGAGTAAAAAAATTTGTTTGAATAATTATTTTTATCAGTTATTTTTTAAAATTATTTTTAAAAATAATAACTAAAAAATAATTTTTATATTTTAACTTATTTTTATTATTTATTTTTTAAAAAATATAAAAAATAATTGATGAAAAATATTTTTATTTAAATAAATTTTTTTATTTTTTTTATAAAATTATTTTTTAAAGTTATTTTTAAAAATTATTTTAAAAAAATAATAAAAAAAAAATCATTCCAAACCGCTTCTGTTTAGTTTCTTTCAATAATACATTCAATACAAATTCAGTTGCCCACTTGCCTATAATTTACCTTATTATAAATTGATAATAGCAGTCTCAAATATGAGAGCGCTGCATAAAGTTCCAGATCACATCTCAATGTCATGGCTAATCCTACAGGGCCTAGTTTATGAAAATTACATCATTTTTATCTTAGAAGGAATCATTTAATTAGAGCTCAAGCATAGTTAAACATAACTTTCGCGTCCTTTGGTAAATGCCTTCTGGTTGGATCAATATTGTTTTATCTAGAAATTACCAAACAATTAGATGCCAGTTATCTTTTTTATTTATTTATTATTATTATTGTTATTATTCTATAGGGACTAGGGAGAGGCCATTGAGGCTAGAAGCTTGTGCCTTTTTGATGTCGTAACTTGTACCCGTCCTTCTCCGTTTCAACTTTAATTCATTTTCCCGCAATCGGCGTTTTCTGGGACTCTGTTTTGTTTGGTAGCTTAAAGCTGTTTTGAAAGATACTGATTATATAACATGCTTTCTCCACATGACTACGTCTGCTAATTTAATAGCAGATTGTTGCTGAATTTTTAATTCAATCAATTTTAAAGAAGAAACAGAAGGGCACAAATGACTGATTCTCAGATATTTTACCTATTTACGAAGCTATCAATACTTAATTTGGACAAAATACAAGATGGGTATTTACTTGCAAAAGGAAAAAACAAAAGCTGTTCAAGGCTAACCTTCCCTGTGTAAGTAATACAATGAATACACGCAGCCCTTTTCCAAAACCCAAGTCAATTCAAGTTACAAATGTTTGATACAAAACCATGATATCAACCTAATACGAAACAAAACGTAAGATAAGTTGTTGAAAATCTTGTCTTCCAAATCTAAAAATGAATTCTGCTAGGTTGTGCCTTTGTCATCCTGGCTTCCCCAGAGGGTTCATCGTTATCCATCCTGCGGTTGTTCCTGAATGCTGCATAAGCAATAATGTAAAAGATCACAAGGATGATCATTACAACAATGTTAATAACAGAGACCCTTCTCCAACTCTTCTTGAGGCTAGCCAGCACACCAGCCTTGCAAGAGTCACAGGCATAGCATAGCTGCTCTTGATCGTTGCTCCACCTGGTGCAGTCAGGGTTTGTTCCCAACTGTCCACCTTCTGCGTTCCACACTGTCTCGTTCTGATACACATACACACACTCTGTTGGGGGCTTGCAGCAGCCAGACTGCACACATAAAAGAATAATATTACTTCCCTTGTCTCTATTCAGCACACGTCACACACTTAATCAGATACATATAATTCTTTAAATCACATATAAATACTTCAAATTTTATCATCTCGTGTGCTTTACCCATGTTCGTGCTTCTTAACTTCAATGAACCATATGGGTTCAGAACACCAAGTTTAGATTTTTTTTGTTTTTGTTTTCTGCTATGATGAATGAAGGAGACTAGATTCCAAGTTTTTGAGAAGAGAATTCTGAATATTTTGGGTTTTGTAAAGAAATAGTTTTGCAGCTCTTAGTTTATTGTTTGTGTCTCGTTGTTGTAAACTTATAATTGTTCTTTGTCCTTCCCCTAGAAAAAGGAAGAGATAGTTGTGAATATATATGCTATGGCGTGCAACCAGAAATTGAGATGCTTTTGTTTGAGAAAGGAAAAAGAAGATATGGAGTAGTGGCACTCTGTTTTGGTTGGAGCTAAGAGACAAATTTGAGTTGAGATCCAGTCACGTAACATAACCAGTTCTATCATATCGTGATCGTTCATATTTAATATGGATAGTCACGATTTTTACATAATTTTTTATATATTTTTTAATTGAAATTATTCATTATTTATCTAAAATCTAGTCATAGCTTTTTTGACCGAATTGAAATTAGACAAATTTGCCAGGTTTCCCATCTACCAATTGAAGCTAAACGCGCTTAGATAAGATAAGAAACTGTCTCGTCATTCTGAAAAATGAATATGTGTGAGAAAAGATGAAAGCTGAGTGAGACAGAACAACAGTGTCACCAAAATAAATCATAGTGCTTATGACCACAAGCTTCAATCATAAACCTATTGACTTTATGGATTTAATATAATGATATAATAAATAAATAAATAAATAAAATATCACACCTAAAGGATAAAAATTAAAATTGGGGGACCATGTAAAAAACAGACAGCGACACCTACTAATTTTATGTAGAAGGGTGTAATTGAAACCCAATAAACAAACAAACGAACAATCAAAGTACGTAGATGAAGATATGACCATATGACCAAAAAAATATTAAAAATTTGAAGTTCGTAGAAGCCCCCAACTGCTCATACCGACATCGTTTTAATCTTGAATATGATTATAGGCCTAAAACTTTCTCAAAAATCAGATAATATATTCATTACTCATCAATTATCATCAACATAGCCAGTGCCTGACGTAGCCCCATACATCACGGTCATAAACCTAACATTATTGTCTATATTCTATAACAAATATCGTTTCTTGATGTCTAAGTTTTGGTGATATTTTAGTAAGATATTTAATATTTTAAAAAAATATATAGAAAAATCACACCAAAATAAGTGATGACTAATGACAACAAATTTAAAAATCTTAAGAAAAACACTCATTATTTCTTGAATGGTCAAGATAGAATTTTTTTTATTATTTTTTATTAAAATTATTATAATAATTGATATATAAACGATCATAATAAATTAAAAATAATAAAAAATAACTCAGCAAAAACGGTGATTTATCTTTTTAATATTATCCTAATTATCTATTTATTTTGAATGCCAATATAAAGTTTTGAGATAAAAAAAAAAGTCCAGATTCAGATCATTCCCAATAGGAATTTTTTCCTTTCTTTAGTTTTCTCCAGCATTAACGTGGATTGCATTTGATTGGCACACGAACCGTAATCTTAGGGGCTTCAGGAGTCAAAACCCATCATCCTCACATGCCGTAGGGTTCCTTAATTATACAGAGATCTACAGCTGAGAACTCAGACCTACCCAGTCGCTCAACTTCATGTACAACCCATACTTACTCTAAAATACTTTTAAAATAAAAAATAGATAACTTAAAACCAACAAAAGTTCTAAACTTCAATCAGAAAGACTCAAATGGGTTTCAAAAACACCCTGAAAACTCAGATAAAAAGCACCAGAGAAAACTGAAAGGAAACTGTATTGGCCGGGCATACCTGAATAGGAGAGAGCTTTCTGAGGTAGAACATATCAGCTGTTTCAGGCATTCCACCAACAGTTCTGCCCATTTTAGCACAGACCTTAGAGTCCCTAATACAGGAGCTAATCTTTCCCCAGTAGCTATCACTGGCTACTCGCTCCTCCAGCCAACCCGAGTAGTCCTGCAGAAAATACTCCACATAAGCCCTGTTCGATACCGCCCGTCCCGAACCTTTGTCCGTCACCACATACGCGAAGATGATGAACCCGACAAGCGCTGCGATGACGAAGAACATGACGACTAGGTAGACCCACATCAGGAAAGTGTTGCGGTAACAGGCGCCGGCGAATCCAGCTAAGGAGACGACCATGATGGCCACTCCGATGATGATCAACGGCCACTGAAGGAACTTGAGACAGTCTGTGTTGTTAGCTCTGCTGCTCAGCCATATCCCACCTCCCAGTATTGGAATTGAAAGCAAGAAGGTCAAGAAGTTTACCAGCCCAATCAAGTGATTGCTAGTTCTCATCTTCGATTAGTTTCTCCTTTCTGTTGAATATTTTTCTGCTATCTCAAACTGGAGCAATAATGATGGAGAAGCTTGTTAGATGCAGGCTGTAATGTTGTATTTATTGCATTTTGTGAATAGTACATAAAGATCCTAACTCGCTGTGCATTGTAGACAGGTGTCCATTAGATTGTAAAATGACTGAAATAGCCTTGTCCTTTGAAAACATGGCTAGTGATAGATATTCATATTATAAACAAACCCCTTTTCTTATCTTATATGGAATTGTCTTTTCGAGTTGTAGGCGTTACTTGTGGGTAAGTTTGCCATTGAGTGAAGTCACTGAATAAGCGTTTGAATATTGTGATCTGATAGAGAAGGGAAGAGGTCATAGGCATTTAGCTAAGCAACTTCAAAGTAAACTTCCATAGATTGTGGAAAAAGTTCTTAGGCCCATGTGAGCCCAACCATTGAATTTTGCGCCTGTTTCTCTTTTGGGTAGTGATATAAACATGATCAGATGTTATTTAAAAAAAAATATTTTTATAAAATAAGGAGTTAATAATTTTTAAAAAATATATATTTTAATAAAATAAAAAATTATTTTACGTTTAAATATATTAAATAAGAATAATTTTGAATAAAAAAATATGTTCAGTTATAAAATTATAAAATAATTTTTTGTTGATAAAATTATTAAAAAATACATGCACAAATAATTTTTAATTTTTAATTTTTAATAAATAAAAATTATATATTTAATTTAAAAATAATAAAATAAATATATACATGATTAAAAATAATAATTTTTAAAATAAAATAATAATTATGTAAAAATAATCATAATAAAAAATAACTTAATGAAAGAAATAATTTAATTATATTAAAAAGTTATTTAATTAAATTTAAATTTTATAATTATAATAAAATTTAACTATGATATTATAATATAAAAAAATGTAATTATGATGATAATATAATCAAAAAAAATAAATCTAAGTTATAAAATAAGTATTTTACTTTAATCAAAATTTCTCATTTTATTTTTATTTCTCTTTTAAGAAGAAGTAGATACGAATTAAAAAATTACAGAAATTATTATTTAAAAAAAATAATTCCATTCTCCTTAAAGGCAAAACAAACGCCCCCATAATCAACTTGATAGAAAAACTCAGACTTACTTTATTCATTCATTTTTTTTAATTTATTTCTCTATTATCCATTATTGAGGCTTTTAAAATAAGAGAGCTAAAATAGAGATGAACTTAACATAATTGGATCCTTATACTCTTTACTCTCTATGCTACAGATAGAAAAGTTCTTTGTCCTCTCTCCCTTTTATCTCAAATGATGCTGGCAATCAGGCCTGATATGGTTGCCCACTTTTTTTTTTTTAATAGATATGGACTCTTAATGTGTGTGCCCACTCAAAATATGGGTCTCGGACTTCTCGGTATGGGCCAGAGACGGAAATGAGCACAGAAAGTTATCCACATCATTTTATTAAAGAATATAACTTTTAACAGTGAAAATTTTAAATAATTTGTAAAAAGCTCTAAACTTTAATGATCTATATAAAGAAGAAAGGGTACCCAACAGTTGAAAATGTATAGTAGAGAACAGGTGAGCTATGGATGAAACAGTTCAAAAGGCTGCCCAAATTCGGTTGCCTGTGTGGAGTTTCGTGTATTGGGCATTACAGGTGAGGCATGGATGAAGGAAGCAGCAGCAGAAGCAGGTAGAAACGCATAAGAAGACGCTCAGTCTCCCGGACTATCTGGGACTGGGAGGAAACTATACTCATGAGCCTCTGAGTACATCATCCTCTGGTGTTCTTTGGGATTGCTATCTGCTATTTCTTGTTTGATTGTGGACCCCAGAGCCCTATTAACGCTCGTTCTGGTCATTCCCGCTTTGGTTATACATTTTGCCTCTCAATGAATAAGAGCTTCTGGGTTCAACTCTTGAAGCTGCAGGAATTAAGGATGGTTGTGGTGGATTCTGTTCCCCTCGGACTATGCGCCTGTTTGTTTGTATTTAAAGGTTTTTTATGATTTTTTTAAAAATAAAAATTATTTTGTATTTAAAACTTTAAATTAAAAAATAAAATAATATTTTTTTATTTATTAACTTTTTTTTAAGAAATTTTTGACTTCTTTAAAAAAAATTCTTTTTTTTTATTTTTTTAAAAAAAACAAACAAACAAATAATATTTTTTTAATAATAACTTAATTTTTTTAAAAAAATTATTTATTTTCAAAATTCGTTCATATAAACAAAACCTATATTATTCTACCAATGGTTTTGTTTAGCTACGGGCCACGCCCGCTGTTTCCATGTTTCCACCGTCCGATAATATGTCTGACGAGATTGCGGTCCACCACCACTCATTCTGTCTAACAAGTTATACTTATAACAAAAATAAAATTGAACTATGTTATTTTCACACTTTTTTTACTCACATTTCATTCATATCTTTCTTTCTTTTTTTTCTTTTTCTTTCTGTCATCTCTTCTCTTTTTACTTTTCATTAAAAATGTAAAAGATATAAATGTACGAAAGTGTAAAAATAAAATTTCTCAATAAAACTTACGATATTTGGCCATTTGCTAAACTAATAACACTCTTTTTATTTTTATTTTTCATATTTTTTTTCTTTATTTAATTTTTTTGAATTTTTTCTCTTTTTAAAAAAATTTTTGACCTTTTTTTTTAATATTTAATTTAAATTCTTTTCATTCTTTTTTAAATAAAAATTATAAAAAAAAGTAAAAAATTCATGCTTCCGAATATATATAGCTTAGAAATATCATTTATACATCTCTTGGAAATTTTTTTTTTAAGTAGACTTGTCTATAAATCATATTAATTATAATTATATATATAATTAATAAGTTTTTTATATTTAATATATTTATCTGTTTATTTATTATTAATTTTATTTACAAAAATTATATTAAAAATTTACTTTTCTTTTTCAGCAAAATGATGAGCATTGAGACCACTACTAAATTAAATCAAATGACACCAAATGAATTTTTTTTTTCCTATAATCCTCTATACCATTTATAAAGCATGAGTCATGACAATTTGTTCACTCATGTTTTGAAATTTGTTGTTTTAGGGTAATATTATAAGGGGTATGAAAAAGATGTAAGGTTTCAATATATTATTCGTTTGTATTAAAATTTATAATAATTGTTATTTTGTTTATATTTTTTTTAATTTATAAAAAAGTACATATAGAATATGACTCAAGCATAGTTATAAATTTGCATGATAATATTTTTAATATTAATATTAAAAATTTTAATATTATTATTATGAATATTTTAATATATATAAATAATTTTTTATATTATAGTAATTAGTTTAATTATGATTTTAAAATAAATTATATAACAAAATATAAATGATAATATATTATACTATAATAATACGAAATATTTTAATCTTATAGCTTACCCAAAAATAATTGTTTTTCTTTAATCATTTCCTCTCCTCAATCCCCATAACGGATATTTTGGAAGAAAAAAAAAATATGATAACCCATTCCCATGCGGCTTGCGGACGCAAGTTCTTACTTAAAACCAATTTAATCAGTGTGGGGATAAAACGACAAAAATCTGTACTCTTCTTGGCCCCTTGTCACTTGTCAGTCTCTGTTTCGCAGCTTCCCTCTTTCTCGGTTTCTACATTTGCCCCTATACCGTTGCTGGCCCCGGAGAAACAAAGTCGCAGACACACAAGAGAAGAGAAGGAGAGAACACTTCCGAGAAGAGGAGACGAGAAATTAAAGATACAACAACCTTTTGAGTTCTGTTTACAAGCTTGGCAACTCTTCCTGCAACTCCATTCAGTGGTTGTAAGGGTAAGTCTCTATATGGACACTTTACATTATTGTCGTTTGGCTTCCGGGAAAATGCGAGAAAATGGAAGTGAGCAAGACAGGACCATACACATTACTGTTTTGCTACCTCATATTTTTTGTTGTCCAGATTAGTTGTCCATGGAAAACAAAATCTCCCAGCTCACAAAAATGCTTCATTAATCCGTTGGAGTTTTGAATTTTCGTCATTTCCATCTCCATATTTCCTAGGAAGATTAAGTTTTTTTTGCTCTTCTTTTGTTTCTTTCCCCACTGTTTGGATTTGCTTTTTAAAATGTTTTCATTATTAAATGAATGAAAATAAATATTTTTGAACGTAATGATGCATCTTTTTCAATGACTTTTTGCTGTTTTCTTTGGTAAAAGCTAAGGAGCTGGAAGGGTTCGCAGCTTTTTTATATTTTGCATACTTTTTCTTAAAAGCAAAACGAACATATATTAAAAAAGGCAGATTCCATAATGTACTTCTTTTGTTTGTATGTTTCTGTTTCTTCTTTTTCATACTATAATTAATATTTTTCTAAATAGTAGCAGCTCATTCTCTCTCATTTTTAATTTAAATGATAGTCTTCCATTACCCACTTTGTTGCAAATTTCAATGTCGTTGACGATACTTTCTCGTTTCCTGTAGATCTGATTCCTTTTGTTCGTCAGGAAAATCCTTATCTGAAATGATTTCCGAGGGTTTTACCTTTTCCATTTTGGCGTTTCCCTGTTCAGAGAACAACGCTTAACATAAAACACGCTTATAGAGGCATGTCTTGTTAGAATCAGTAGTCTACGAATCTCATCTTTTTTTTCGTTTGGTCGTTAAACATCATGGGAAAATGTCAAATGGGTGAGAACAAAGTGATTTAGCTCTCGCGTTTGGGCAGACAGAATCAGTAGCTTCGAGCGGTTTTGGGTAAAGATATTTCTCTGTTCATACAATTTCAAACACTTAACACTCATTGGTTGGGCCGTGCCTTCTTTCGCGGCAAAATTGGAGGTTCATGACTTTGTCTTTGCATTTACGAAGTTGCCCATTGCTTATGTATTAAATCCAACTGGCACGCATGGGTAAATTGGTATCTTCATTGTCTCAGATGGAGAACATGGGTGCCTCTGTAATTTCATCCTTTCTGTAGTAATTATAGGTCCCTCTTTGACCATAATGGTGGGGACTTGTTTGCCGGAAAGAGCTCATCGGTTATCATAGCAGCAGTTGGTATAAAGATACATTTTTTCCTCATGAGTGGTTGACCTATTGACAGAAAGCTACTTGACTTTTCTTTTCCTGTCATTTTATGTGGTGCCCATATCTCTCCCCTAGTCATAATTTCTGGTAATATTTTTCTCCTTTCTAAAATTCAGAGGAAACTATTTTTTGGTGGTGGTATTTCAGAATGGTACTAACCACTAAAAGATACTTAAATGAAATTATATCTACAATTTAAGTGATATCTTTACGTATTTATGATGAAGAAAGGGGGGAGGAACTTATAGAATTGGAAAGTGGAAATCACAGTAAGCCAATCTTGTGCATTTATGGCTTCATGCGTTCTGATATGGGAGTGCATCCGATCTGCATGAACCCATTTATTTGCTGATAACTTCATTGGATTCCCTTGTCTCATTTTGTGATATTTTTCTGAACCGTTTACAGTCCTTGTGGGTCAGGGAACATTCAAGGCTGAATCCAAATTATTAACCCACTTCACTTTCCTGGACACAAGGCAGCTAAACCATGCAGACCCCCAAGACAAGGTAATCTTGAAATGCTCTTGCCAGTTGCCATTGTTAATTATTTTCTATTTGAAACTTTGCTGTGTCATTCAAAGGTCTTCAATAAGTTACTCCAGTAGGATTGTTTACCTTGATATTGGTGATATTTCTTTTTAAACGGACTATTTATGGTCAAGGAGAAAAGCCTTATTGCATTAGCTCTATATATATAACTTGACATCAGTAGTTGATAGGCTCCACCAAATGTTTTCTCTTTTGGTTTGACTTGTTCCTGTGGAACTGTCCATATCAAATTTACCACTAAGTTAATGCCACTTCTTCATCAAGCTGTGGTTGAGAGCCATTTTGAATGGTAAGAATTTTAAATCATGATGCTTGAGTTACTTTTTGCTTCTCATCATTTGCAAGAAACATGCACATGCCACTGTTTTGTTTTTTCGCCCCTTCCCTTTTTTGTTGACTTCTTTTTGGTTTAGTTACGTTTCATAATTCGTTAGAGGTCTTACCCTTTTAACTGCGGAATGAGAGATTAGGACCCTGTGCAGTTATCCCAATGGCAATGAGTGTGCCATAATTTCGCTGCGTCAATTTGCTATTTGAATCCAAAATGACTTTGACTGTTACTATTGAATGAGCGACGATGATAATGCACCTCACTATTTACCACCTAGTTACCATAAATATAGATTCTGTAACTGGTACTTGGAATTTGACGATTATAATATACAAATTAAGTTGATCAGTTTATGAAGTAGATACTTGAAATTGCTGTCCATAAATTATATTATGGAATAATAGAATTAGTATATTCAAATTTGTCCGCTAGATGGTTCAAGTGTTCAACCACTTTCTGTGCTCTGCCATCTAAATTGAAGGTAATGAGTTAGCAAGTTCCAGTTACTTGAAGAAATTTCTTTATGTGGATATACATTAATCGCTGCTTCTTATTGCTAGAATTGATAGATAATTTCCCCTAAGGATTTTGCTTCTTTTACCTGATCATATCACTTATTCTGATTTCAGAAGTGGCTCCTCTGAAGTGCCTCAAAAGGTCTCCCCTCGCGCTGTGCGCCAACTCAGGCCTGGCACCCTAGACACTAACTCTGCATCTTCGTACAGTCAAGCTAATAGAACGTCAAAAGATAGAAGCCCCAAAGTCACTGAACGTAGATCACCCAGAAGCCCAGTTCCCGAGGTAACTGTCGTTTTGTTTTTTGGTTCAATTATGGCACAGAGGTTTAAACCTAATATATCTCGCATGCTACACAAAACCTTCAGTCCATCACATGCCCACTCCTAGGTAACATGATACATAGTCCTCTAAGCCAATGTAGGATTGTTTTCTTTTAAAGTTTACTTCTTGAAGTTTGCTTTAATTCCACTTTACATTGTTATTTTGATATTCCTAAGATATACAGATATGGTTACACGAAAAGGTACTTATGCAGTGTCTATTATTAGTCGGAGCAGTTAACTCTATACCTAAGAAATGAACTTATCTATTATTGTAAGTTTGGAGTTAGGTAAATCTTAAAAGGGCCATTTTAAAGGACTCTGTTGTTGAACATTTAAGTGTATTTACATCATTAGGTTAAAGTAGGTCGCATAAGCTACCAGACTGCCTTATAATAACTTCTGATTGGTTTTTATAAATATGAATAGCATTGTGTATGCGAGACTTGTGACAGCTTATTTTTATCTGGTCTTGAGCATCTTTGTATTACTGTTATCCTTTGTCTTGTCTCATTTTTTGGTTTTATTCTACTTGGGTTTTTGTAATCCCGGTCGTTTTCTACAACTCCTAATGACAACTATCCAGGTCTTGGAATTTGTCTACCGTTCTAAAACATTACATTTTTTTGTTACTTCAGAGGAAGCGGCCCAGCAGAATCTCTGAATTGGAATCTCAGGTTTCTCAACTTCAGGAGGATTTGGAGAAGGTGAGGGATCAGCTCTGTTTAACTGAATCATGCAAGAAGCAAGCTCAGCAAGATGCTGAGGAGTCCAAGGAGCAACTGTTGGCCATATCAACAAAACTTGAAGATTCTCAAAAGCAGCTTCTGGAGCTCTCTGCTTCTAAAGAAGCCCGAGTGATTGAGCTCCAGAAAATCACAGAAGAACGTGACAGGGCATGGCAATCTGAGCTCGAGGCTGCCCAGAAGCAGCTCTCAGTGGACTCTGCTGCCCTGGCCTCTGCCATGAATGAAATTCAGCAGCTTAAGGTCCAACTTGAATTGGTAGCTAATAGTGAGAATGCACAAAACCAGCAGGCAGAATCAGAATATGTGGAGCTACTAAACCTGAAACAAAACTTGGTAGAAACCCTCTCTCTTTTGGAGAACATGAAAATCCAACTTAGGGAATGTAAAGAATCAGAAGCTCAGGCCCAAGCTTTGGTCAATGAAACTTTGCTGCAACTTGAGGCTGCAAAAAGAAATGTAGACTTTCTAAGGGTTGATACCGCAAAAGCTGTAGAAGGCTACAACTCCATTGCTCTAGAGTTAGACCAGTCTAGAGCACGGGTGAACTCACTAGAAGCACTTGTAAGCAAACTTGAGGCAGACCTTCTCAGTAATAAATGCTGCCATTCTGAAAATCTTGCACATGATCACAACCTTGAGCAGGAACCTGAAAATGTGAAAGGAGATGATCATAATAAGATTGAAGTGGAAATTTGTTCTCTGAAGTCTGAGGTAGAACGACTGAGATCTGCTCTAGAAATTGCTGAGACTAAATACCAAGAAGAACAGATTCGGAACACAGTGCAGATAAGAAATGCTTATGACTTGATGGAGCTAATTAAATCGGAATCAAGTCAGAGAAATATTGAGCTGGAGGCTGAGCTGCAAAAAGGACGAGCTAATATTGAAGAGTTGAAGGCAAACCTAATGGATAAGGAAACCGAGCTACAAGGTATTGTGGAGGAGAATGAGGGTTTGAATTTGAAGCTTGAAAAAAGCCTGACATCCCAAAGAGAACAGGAACTTAAACGATTAGATGAATGTGTGGCTGAACTAAAGGCTGGTCTGATGGACAAGGAGACAACATTGCAAAGCATATCAGAAGAGAATGAACTGCTGAAGTTAGAAATCAAAAAGAGATTCACGGATGGTGGGAAAGTTAAAGAGGAAGTGGCCGCAGAAGTTGAGGCTGCAAAGGCTGCTGAAAAGGAGGCTCTTGTGAAACTTGGTATTTTGATGGAGGAGGCAGATAGGAGCAACCGAAAGGCAGAGAGGGTGGCAGAGCAGCTAGAAGCAGCACAAGTAGCAAACTCAGAAATGGAAGCAGAATTGAGAAGACTCAAGGTACAGTCTGATCAGTGGAGGAAAGCAGCAGAGGCAGCTGCCTCTATGCTTTCAGCAGGAAACAATGGGAAGCTCGCAGAGAGAACTGTGTCTTTGGACAGCAGCTATAACCCTGTTGTGGGGAAGTGCTCACCTTATACCGAAGATATCGATGACGATTTTCAGAGGAAGAAAAATGGCAACATGCTGAAGAAGATTGGGGTCTTATGGAAGAAGCCTCAAAAATAGTCATTGTATGCCTCATGAGGCGGCTTAACATTGTAGTTCATCAATATTATTACCGTAATATTTATGTTTTGCAATTTTGCCATACTATTGCCCTCGTTGCCCTGTAAAGTATTCGCTGGATCTAAATTTGTGAACATGCTTGGAAAGCTGGCGCTCGTTTGTTGAATGAATTAGGCACTCACATAATCTATCCCTGCCCTCTCTCTATCTTCAGAATCCAAGAAATTATATGTTAATTTGCAACGGGGAATTGTCTTTTTCCCAATCGATTTTTTCTTCTTCTTTCTATGATATAAATTTCATATATTGCTTTGGGAACCCAAGGAAAACTTAAGCAGCTATTTAATTTAGTTTTTTGGTGTAGCTGCTCTTGAGAATATCCAAATTGTTATAAACACTACTAATATTATACTAGCTATTTTATATTTCCTGTGTAGTTATCAAAATATATTTTTGGCCTGATCAAAAATAATATTTTTTGATAATAGTACAACATTAAATACCTTCAAACGTTGAAGTTATTTCACAATGTTAAGAAATGTGGTTGTTTTTAAACCTGATGGATAATAGTTAGGGGGTTGCTATGGTGTGCTGGGGTTGCACCATTCAATTTGAATCTAAATGAGATGTTTTTTTAATTTTTTATCTTAATTTTTTTTAATATTAATAATTATTGTTTATGTTATAATTTTTTAAAATTTTTTTTACATTTTTTATGTATTATTCATTTATAATTTTTTTAACATTATTCATTCATAAATAAAAATATTTTTAAAAAATATAAACACGTTTTAAAAAAATTTTTAAAAAATTATATAATATAAACAATAATTTATTAATATTAAAAATTAACAAAACTAACAAAAAAAATTAAAAACTCTATGCTACCTCCCAGTAACATAGAATTGCCTAGAGAAATAAATGTGATATATTTTTTTTAAAGGAACTTAATAAATTAACTCAAGTATTTAAAATAGAATAAATTATTATTTACTGTTGAATGGTATTAAATTCAACAACTTATATGTTATCCTTTTATTATTTTTTGTAATCTTTTCCTATTAGTAAATTATTATTCACATGTATTCATATGTAAAGTAAACTTTTATTTTTTTTTGGGTAAAATATATTGATAAAAATAATAAAATTGATAATGAAGAAATTATATATATATTTGCTGGATCGTTACTATAAAATTTGCCCCCTCCACTGTAAAATTCTGGCTTTGCCACTGTAAAGAGCAATTGTAACTTGAAATTGAGTTTTTTCTTTTCCGGAGTATATTTTAAGATTTTATTTTCAATAGGTTCTATTTATTTATTTTTAATTATTTCTACTTAATTTTATTTATTTTTGATGAAATCTATCTAACTATTTATATTAGATAAAATTTACTAAAAATGTCGATTTATTGGTAATTGTAGCATATAAAGGAGAGAGCGGTGTTAGGGTTTACAATTTCATTGGTTGTGGCGGCCCAAGCAGCTCCTTCTCAGTTCTCAGTTCTCAGTTCTCGCTTCTCTGTCGACTGACGGGCTCAGAATCTCCAGAACAGTTCGTTAACTCGTACTCGTCACCATGGGGTGAGTTTCATCTCACAGCGTTATTCGATTTTGCTTGCTCTGTTTGTTTTCCCTGAAAATCTTTGCAAGAAAACTTCTTAAGCAAATGCTGCACATTGTTAATTTGGATTTTCGCTTTTTTCAGCTGAGATGTTGATATACTGATAGTGTCTGCTTAATTCGGTTATTTAGTATTGTGATTCTTTGTTATATGGAGAGTTTACGCCAACTCTAAATATCAATTCTCTTCATGCTTCTGTTGATGCTTTACTGTTGTCCTTCCTGTTCTCTGCTCTTCAATTCCGAACAAGGAATCATGCTATCGAGTATATATTTGGTTTCGAATAGAAAAAGGTGTCAAACATCCTCTTTAGGGAGATAATGTCAAGACTGTTCTTAGCGTTCCTCTCGTGCTTCGCTTTCCTGTGTGTTGTTCTTTTGATACCTCAGGAAAAAAAAACTGAAAATAGTTATGTACGCTCTGTACATTTTTCTAATTCATTGTATAGTAACTATAGTTGTTCCATGGGAAGTTGGTATATTTGCATTGCACTCAAGGTTGCTTTGTGTTATCTTAAATTCTCATTTCTGTAGTTACAACTGATGTTTACTATTACATTATGGAATGGGCAACAATTGCAGTCTTATCTTTCAGGAGGCCTTATCGTGTTTACTGGTATCTTTAGCTAATAAGGTTGCAGCTTATGCGAGTGTCTGAAGTGAAGACATAAATCCAAGATCGAGGAATTTTGTCCTAACTCTTAAATCCAATATTGCATTATCTTCTTTCTCGTGTAACTTGTTATGTCATTTGATTCATTGGTTATTATCCAATTTCAGTAATAAACCGAAGTGTCTATTTCCATAGATTTGACTATATGTAGTTTTCCAAATATGCTATAAGGCATTGTGCTTCCCTCAAAAATGTGATTAAAATCATAGTTGCTGGCATTTTTCTTTTGGTCAGGAAAACACGTGGTATGGGAGCTGCTCGCAAGTTGAGGTCCCACCGAAGAAGGCAGAGGTGGGCTGACAAGTCATACAAGAAATCCCATCTTGGAAATGAATGGAAGAAGCCATTTGCTGGATCCTCTCATGCTAAAGGCATTGTTCTAGAAAAAATGTTGGCCTAATCCTGCAGATGATATTCTTTTGATTGCTTGAACGTTATTTCTACTCAAACTTCTAACAAAATGTTCAACTGACTGCCTTTTACAGTGGAATTGAAGCTAAGCAGCCAAACTCTGCTATTAGAAAATGTGCTCGAGTGCAGTTAATCAAGAATGGGAAGAAGATTGCAGCCT
Organism: Ceratonia siliqua; assembly: GCA_034509205.1. NCBI lineage: Eukaryota > Viridiplantae > Streptophyta > Magnoliopsida > Fabales > Fabaceae > Ceratonia > Ceratonia siliqua. Next base: position 73,988 of record JASKGM010013383.1, read on the forward strand.
TTGTGCCAAATGATGGTTGCTTGAACTATATTGAAGAAAATGTAAGTTTTCCTAAACTAAGATGAACGATGGGTAGAGGGGAATAGTTTTTACCCTCTTGCTCCTTTCAGCTTAAAAGTGGATGCTTTTGTGTGTTATGCAGGATGAGGTGCTTATAGCTGGATTTGGCCGAAAAGGGCATGCTGTTGGAGATATTCCTGGAGTTCGATTCAAGGTTGTGAAGGTATCAGGGGTATCTCTTCTGGCACTTTTCAAAGAGAAGAAGGAGAAGCCAAGGTCATGAACAATTCCATTTAGGAGTCTTATTTGCGGTTTTGTGGATTTTCAATTAGAAAATTTGGGAGAAGTTGAACATGATTCTCTTCTCTGTATCCTTTTGTCCCTATTTAGTGACTGATGGATGTGAAACCTGCTATAAGAAATCATTCTTTATCTGTTACTGTATTGAACAATTTGAAGAGAATATGTTTCCCAATATTTTTTTCCTCGAGTTTCCTGTTTTTGGATCTTTGTCGTGCGGAATGGGAATTGGAGGAATGCAGCGTCAACCATTTATGCTTATTGCAACACTTAAAAGCGTTTCTCGTTCAAATTATTATAAAACAAAATAAAAACTCCACCGAAGAAGGAAGAGGTGGGCTGACAAGGCATTTTCAATAATAACACATCTCTACGTAAGTATCTTTATTCTTTTACCAAATTTTATGAATATTATGCAATCATTTTTTTGGGGGCTAGTTCTATGCGCGAATAACGTGAAAATAGTAATCTGTTTCCACAAATTTTGCTGTCACGATCTGTTCGGACGTGCTTTAAAAAAAATAACTTTTATAAAATGAGAAGTTGATTCTTAGGGCCTGTTCGGATGTGCTTTAAAAAGAATGACTTTTATAGAATGAGAAGTTGATTCTTAAAAAAGAATGTATTTTAGTAGAATGAGAAGTTGT